>KN716468.1:53326-76653 GCA_000816705.1 Dictyocaulus viviparus | reverse complement strand
TGAATTCTGTATTTTAACAGATGCTTTTTTTATACTTTTATACTTACACATTTATATTATACGAGTGTTTTTTCTTTTACCTGTAGTTTAAGAAGTTATTTTTCAGTCATGGTACAAACGGTGGCTGTTGGTCCATACCGTCTCAATATGGCGCGAACCACCTTGTGTTAACTGGTGCTACTATGCTCAACTTGCTTGCCCACATCTTGCTACATCGAAGGTTGTCGACTACGCTGGACATCCTTCATTTCAGTGCAGAGGTAATCACTTATGTCTTTGGTTGCTGTAAATTTTGCAAGCTATTTTTTAGCTGTATCTTTATACACTATTGTTTTCATCAGAGGCGCTGTATTGGTGGAGCAATAGTAACGCGCATGCCCTTATAAGTTCGCCGCCTCCCCTTCAAGCCTACCAAAGCCACCATTCCTCCGGGGTCTGTAGATTAATATTAAGAGTATTTGCGTAGAATAAACAGCACTTTTTTGGTGAAGATTCAAGTCACTGTACAGACCAAGTTCTTACTCAACCACCTCACGTTATCATTATTCTCATCATGTTATTGTATCTAGCAAAGTGCTATCCGATTTTTAACATCCAGTTATTTATTTGTTGATATCTTTGAAATTTAGAGGTTTTATAAATAAAATGAACGTTTGTTTTACAATAAAACGCTACAGAGTGTACTATCATTCGTAGGAAAAATTCCTGAGAGTGGAAAAGGATTCATTTTTTACTATTTTGCTCATTCATTAATAAAAATGATTTAATCTCTTCTTATTCTTTTGTTAGATGAGCAATATTTTTGAATAATGTATAGCTTTAAAAGTTTTTGAGTAATAATTATAATAATAATAACAATAATAATAACAGTGACGCCTGGACATATATGAATCGTATTTGATATTTAATTCAATATTTATTTGAAATTACAAGAATATAACAAACAAATTTATGAATGCAGAGCTTTCGCATTCGATTCATTCAACGTTCTCATCAATCATAGACGTCGTCGAAATGTTTATTTCAAAGCATTTATGATGGAGTGACGTGGAGTCAAAAGACTAGTGAAATATCAAAAACGATTTGAATGTATAAGTTAGAAGAACGTCAATAATAAAATATACCTACAATGTAAGAAACAGTCAACAGCAGAAGCTCTCAATTCAAGCCAAAATATTATATGACCTTCTTAGTTGAAACGTGATTTAAAAAAGAAATGCTCTAGTCTTTTCAATCGAAGAACTTTTTTTTTCCTCACCCTCAGATATATTTCATCATAATACCTCAGCAATGAAAATGCATCACTGAGAAAATAGAGATCATTTAAAGTTATTTGTATCACGGTTAAATTGTTCATATTTAGCTGAAAACTACATATTTCTAGAAAATAGGCTCTGCTGAATATGAAAAGCTCGTTCTTATAATATTTCAAACATTGAAATTCAAATTAAATTTTCCAAGAAACGAAAGTACTTTAATTCCTTAAAGTAAAAAGCTGATGTTAACTATAAGATACTTAACTTTACGTTTAACTCTCTCCAACTCAAAGATATATTAGATCGAATAGTTTCACTCATTTTTCCTCGTCCTTACGTACGTTTGTGTTTAACAAACTTAAAAATTTGCTAAGTATTACAATTAGTTTGTGTAACAATAAGTAGGTATGAATGAAGCTGTGGAATAACAACTCTATAGTCAGTTTCCATACAGTAAATTTCAGATTTGGACATTCCACTACCGCAAGAGCCAGAGAAGACGTCTCGTTGTAGTTGTGTGCATCCATGTGACTTACGTGGTATGGTCGTGTATGGTGACCTAGCAAATCAGCACACTTCAGCGCACGATTTCTACCCATCTAGACAGCATTGCGAGTTCCGATGGCGTCAGTGCTCGCGTACTACGGCCCACGATCGACGTGTGCTTCGTCTTGTCTCTTCCAGTAGCATGATAGCACAATATCGATACCTTGTTGCTATTGTCATCATGCTCAATGTAGCTGTGATACAACAATGATACTGGTTGAATCAGAACATTTCTCGTCGCGGCACTGCTTGTCCGGTCTCTCATATGTATCACTTTTAAAAGCTCTTCTCCGTTCACTTAGAAGCGATTAGTCGCTTCGCCATTTCAAAAACATAACAGTACAAATCGAACAGAGCATGTGCCCCGAGTGCTCAGACGCGAATATATAAATTACCGAGATAGTACTATACTGTCAAAATTATGCAGTACCACCTCGGTTAGCCTTTTCTAATAGGGAATGAATTGTATGATTTCTTTTGCTTAGATTCCTCATTTCTATCTTCTGTTTTGTGCCTAGAAATTGTGTGTTTGCTTCATATTTTGAGATTATACTATTTTGAAATCAGTATTCATTATGTATATTGCGTAACTTCTATCTGTTTCAAATTAAGCAATGGATATTCGAACGGTTGGAATACTATTCTTCAAACGAGCGCAGTTACTTATGCGTATTCGGTATTTCGTATAGGTACGTATAAGAACTGCACGCTTTTCATTATTAAGCTCAACCGTAACAAATCACATATGTTTTTTTTTTGCGCATTTCTCTAAATCTAACGTAACGTTGGAGCGTATGTTTTCACATTTACCACTCATCGGTATCTCACTGCAAACATTAGAAATTAAAAATGAAAACGACGTGCCATAAAATTTTTCGGTACTACCGAATCCCTGCCAATGAACACTGGATCCTCTCATGTTCGTGTTCAAACTTGTGTGAAAATGCCATTCTTAATGTTCATTTTTATTTGTTAATATTTGATTTATCGTCATTGATTGTAATGAAATTACCAGTTGTTGGTGACATTGATAGTTATAAATAAGGTTGATTCTATATCAGAACTTTCGATGTGCTTATTACTAAAATTTTTTTTGAATGTAAGAAGTATTTATACACTATCCGTAATTATACTGAGTTGACCGCAAAACTCAGCACCTCAAGCGGAACTTCAACCACCACAATATATGAGGGATTTATATTAACATTCTGCTACGCTTTATCCGTGGTCTTTCTCTTCGAATTTTCACAAGAAGCTGGATAGAAGAAGGATGCAAGCGCTTGAAAAATATGCAAATATCTACCTAGTTATTGTTGAGCAGTTTTATTTATAGTTTCTATAGAAATCTGGATCATGTAATGGGTCCCATTGCTGTCATGAGGCACGAAGAAGACCATCACCACGGACGACGTTTGTGCAGAAAACAATGGAATTGCTAGATCCTTTAATATGTGGAATGACTTGCTATTTAAGTATCCAATTATAAGACAATATATCGAGTGGTTTATCTGACTGAAAAAATTTTGTGCATCATATGATAATGACATTACACGAGTCTGACTAGATGTATTTTCGGAATTTATCAATAGCTGCCCATAAATCTTTCTGAGTTCAACAACGAACATCAATTCGACACATTAACACTCTAATGACGAACAATTTTCACACAAGGAGTGCGTTCTCTCCCTAGAAGATGATGCAGGTTCGGGACCATCGCAATCCCAATCCTCCCGCGCCTCTGGTTCCACTAATTTGATATGAATTATTCACCTCAAGTAGTTGTTTGATGCAGAATAGCGTTCGATCACTCCTACGAAATCACGTTGAATACGAATGCGTGGGCGTATCTCACAAGAATCGATCATTTGCAAAGCTCATTTCCTTTCGCTGTATGGATGCTTCCGTTTGCAATCGTTTTTCATTTTTTGAAATCTCATCCATTTGAACTCATCATTTAAGAACGATTTTTGCCATCATTTTTTTGATTGGTTTCTTGTTATTAACTTCTAAAATAACATGGTGCTACGTGCTCTTCCTGAGTCACGTCACGATCTACAGTAGACATCGTATCTCCTCTAGCTTTTGCATGAGAATTGAATTTCTTCTATAATCTAAATTTGCGGATAATATTTTATTCTTATTGGTTGGCCGTGATTTCTGAAAGAGTTAGATGAGAAATCTTGCAACAGTTACAACGATTATAATCAATGTATTTCACATCTTTACACATCTTCTGTTCTTGGTGAAGGATTTTTTGAAGGCTAAGGCGCAGATGTCGACCATGTTAAAGACAAAGAAAACCTTTTTTTTATGAAAAAAAGAACAAAAAAAATAAGCATAAATTGTTAAAAGCATAACTAATTTACGATAACAATTGGTTCTGAAGAAAAAGAAATGGACGATAAGTGGAGAGCTGCTGACATTTGTGAATGAATGGATGAATGAATGAATAAATGAACGAATAAGTGTGCATTATCAATATTCGACGAAAAAAGTATTGAATAAAATGAAAATATGCAGGCCATATCCTCTGACAGGCAGGGCAAGAAGTCGGTGGACCAGAATACGGAGTATGGATGATAAATACCATTTACATATAAGTCAGTGACAAAGCCAACCGTGAAATGAGTGTGCGACCATCGGAATACCATGCTTCCTTCGCGAAGTTTGATATATACAGTAAGCAATCAGTCTCGATAGTACCAGATGATAGTTTCATAAAAACCTGAAAACTTATTGTATTTATTTTTACATTTGTGCCTCATTAATTAACATATTGTCAAACTATACTGCTTTATCTTGATTGTAACTTTGTTTAGCAATACTCGAGGTTGGTCAACAGTGTTCTATTGAAAAGACAATACAACACAGAGACAGGCTAACGTTTCGGCAAAATCGCCTTCATCAGAGCCTAAAAAGTCTATGTGAAATGTGTGGTCCATTCAATCAAACGCTATCGCTGATCTTGCAAAAGAAAAACCTAATCTAAAGTTTTAATACCTAGTCAAACCCACATCATCCCAAATACACACCTCTATACTGCTTTAAATTTCTAAAATGATAAGAAATCTGAGCGAAGGATAAGGACAAGCTTTAGAATGTATTTTATTTCCGTACAGAGCTAAATATTGTATTGAGGGTCACAGTAGAGTAGCATACGCTATTTAAGAGATAAATAATATTAAAATTGAACTAAAACATGTGGATATTTCTTATGTCATATGTTCAGAAAATTTTTGTTTTGACACAAAAACAACGTGCTTAACACTATTTACATTTCAGCTTACAGATATACAATATATAAAACTTAGAAGCAAATGAAATACAGCTGTAACGCTTACGATTCAGTAATTGGTATTTTTTTCTTCAAGAAAAGTTTATAAAGAATCCAAAATCAGCTATCCCTCAGCCTCTGCATTTGTCAATCAAATATCTTGACTGTAATGTTGTTTAGTAATATTCGATGCTGGTATATCAACAAAAGCCTATCATTAACCACAGAGAATGTATATACCTCTTCGTAGAATTTCGTATATTTGCAAAAAAAGTTCTCAAAGTTCAAACACACACTTCATCCCAAATACTCACGTTTTTAGAAAAGCGTAAAACTACAGTCAAAGCAAGTCAAAAACAATTTTCCAGAACATTTTCCATGAACAACAAGAATAACCTAATAGCTGCACGACTCAAATACCCATTTATTCTCGGAAGTAGTTCTCAAATTTCTAAACCACTTTAGAGGGAAAAATAATTTCACCTTTAACCTAACACCAGCAGAAATGTGGCATGGGAAGGAATAGGGATTTAATAAATTCTAGAACAACTGTAATATCAACTCGTGACAAAAGAGGAGAATCTGTGAGTAATTCCTTGTCAGATAAATGTGCAGATAGCAGAAAAACATTCAAACGACAAAACAGTTTATCGCTCATCTTGTTAGAAGGAACTTACCAAATAATACCGTAGACTAAATAGAGAATGGGTCAAAACGGTTACAACGGCGGATTTAGACCACACTGTTATATCAGATTTAAGAACAAATATACCATTGTGTCTCGTTCTTTATGTGCTTATTGAAATACATGAGTTAGACTCAGTGGATGATCTGATTTCTTTGGACCCATCCATTTTTAAGGTTAGAGCAATCCTCAGCTGTCGACATATATAGCGGTATCGACAGAGAGAATAATTTGGTTCTTGAACTTTATTTTGATAGAGTTGTCAAAGTTTATACTAGCCCATTTCTCTAACACCAATGTAGTCCGGGGTAATCTACACAAAGTGCTTCCTAACAGCGCACATGTGATGGAGTCATTCGATGTCAACTCACAATATACTAACGTGTCCAATGAGTCTACAATACAAGCCGTATACGAGCTTCTCACAGAATATCAAATGCTAGTAAACATGTATGGTTTGCCAATTGGACAACTTGAAACGCTCATCAAAGAATGTCTGCATTGTTGAACTTTTAGACGGTCAGGGTAATACTTTTCATAAATAAAAGGATTGGCGATGGAACAACGACTAGCACCATATTTAGCCATCGCTTATATGCCGAAAATTGAAGCTCCTAGCTTAATATCTTATCTAAAAGGAAAGTTACAGTATTTTAACTGGGCGAAATGTTTACAGAAATGTGTCTTTTCCTTTTCTTGATTGGTTTTTGGGCTTTGATTCGTATTGAACTTACATATATATCTGTGTGATAAGAAGTACAGTGTTTTGAAACTTTAATGTGCGCTCCTTTTTACAACAAAGAGAGGATCCATTTCTTTCTTCAGTCATGTTAGTCACTCAGTCAGTCAGTGCTTTCCTTCTCTCTACAGTTGGTCATATGTCAGATTAACTTGTTATCAAATTAAGTTTTTAAAAAAAATCTTTAGTACTTTAAAAAATCCTCTAGTTAAAACTACTACCACATTCCACCAATATGTGCCTTTGATCGAGGCGGAGTTGGTAGTGTAAGATAAACAAAAATCTCGTTAATGATTGAAAAATATGTCTCTGAATTCTTCGTAAATTGGAAGAATGACGGACAAAAAGATAGAGCTTCTGTGGTTCATGGATGCAGATGCAGGTTCTTGGATTTTATAAGTATCCACGTAATGAACCACCATTTTATGGAACAACGAATGTGATCAGTTGCAATCAAAGGGACTAATAATTGTCAAAAACAACCTAGATAATTTACTTACCTTATTCTAAGCAATTAAGCTTTTGAATCTATGCAAATAAAGTAGAACTTTGAAAATCAACACGAAAACAACTATTTCTTAAATACGAATGTTTCAAGAACGTGTTCCTCCATCAGTTGATCGCGGATCTCTACACTATATCGTGAGTGTTCAGATGACTAATGATGATCTCACTTATTACGATACATTCATGGATTCTTTTGAGAAGATTGAATCACAGATTTTTTCGTATTAATGCTCACATTATCTTGTCAAATTAAGTTTTTCTATTTTGGTCACCGTTTTGTAGCTTTGATAACTCCTCGTTGGTCTCCCGAGTTTCTCGGTGTTCAGCATTTTCAATTTCACTGTTTGTATCGATAGTTGCTGATTTTTCGTTGGTTCCTGTTTCTAACCGAATGAGTGGACTTATTGGTCTTTTGATAACATTACCCTTAGGTAGTTTAACGTGTCATTCAATTCTTGCTCTTTCTGCTGGTGCATAAAGTGCTGAAAATAAGATAAACTGAAGTTGTCAATCTTCTGATAAGTAGATGGTGGAAGGTGCAATTATCTTCCGGAAAGTAGGATATTTGTTACAATCACCATCCGGCACATTTGTGGAGCTTTGTCGCATTCAAATGGCATGGTTCCTTTCTGATGATCATATAGTTTTTAAGTCTGTTTGCGTTGATTTTCCTTCTTTCTAGTTTATTTCTAAGTTCATCATGTTTCCAATTCTACTCCTTCCCGATGGCTTTTTCGCTTATTTTGTGGTACTGACATCTAGAGTTTTCTCCTTTTGTATCCAAGTTCATGAATGCAGCTTCTAACTTGTCTCCAATCTCGTTATCTCTTTTAGAATTTTTTAATTTTAACTTTTCCTGAACTCTATGTTTCATTCCTCATAACGAATGTTGCAACTCCAACCACGAAGTCTCATTTATACGTCTCTTAATTGTATTTCACTTTTTTGCTTTTTCGTTTGCATTAACCATGCAGACTACAAATGTTGGCATCGTGCCCTTAGTGTGCTGCCCCCCTAATGATTTCTGACAAAGTTCACATGTACTGGTGGTTGCCAGTGTAATGCTTTTTGGTAGATGCTACTCTAAGGGAGCCTCAGCATTTTGAGTCTACATCTCGGTGAATGGTGACCCTATGGGACCGATCTCAGTGGATTCATTCGACTCGTCTTTGGTTGTTTTCTCATTAGTCTCGGGGATATTCTCTTTCTTTGCCCCAATTTGTATTCCCTGGCGCTCTGCAGTAGTCATCGAGCGCCGTTTGAACCTCATACACTTCATGCTGAATTGAATTCTTCGTTTCCTTCATTATCACTTCTACTTCTTGTTGTTTCAACTCTGCGGGAGATGTCCTCATCTACATACTTATTAAGTCCTTTTTTCCTTTTATGAAACGTACAAGCTTACTTTGGGCTTCCGTTACTTGCGTTTTGCGTGCAGAAAGAATAGCTGCCATGATTCGGTAACAAAGCAAAAGATAATAGAAAAATAAATACGAAATATATCTGTTGGAAAGGACCTACTGTCTGATCAATCGATTTTCCTGGCTGGATGCTGATGAACGCTGAGCGTTAATGAGGTTTTATAGGTCTGCCACGCGAAGCTTTTCTTATTGTTTATTTTTCAATCTAGCCAATGCACCATATGTTGGCTCGGGTTCGGTAACCGTATGGCTTATTCCGAAGTTCGGTGATGTACCTCTAGCTTGGATAATAAACTTTTGTAGGAGAAAGAAATGAAATAATATAAAATAAAATAGAGAAAGAATAGGAAATATGTCGCATCGATGGCTATACGAATGGAAATAAAAAAATAATCCTTCGCTGAGAAGAAGTGAAAAGAGGTGTGAGGAGGATGAGAAGCAGAAAAAGTGCACAATTAAACAATCCAACAATAAATTGTATGGAAAGCTAGAATGCTTTTATACTTCTATCCGGAGCTCTATAAATTATAGGTAATGAGTTATCATTACTATATCGAGTGGTGGTTCGGTTCATTATTGGTGAATAGAGTAGAGTTAGCAAGAATTGCTACATCATTACTATACTGTTAGGGCTGTGTTTTATCGGAGAATAAGATGGGAAAGGAGCAAATATTTGCTACATGCACATTCATTTATTAAAATTCAAGCTGAATAATGCACTTTGAACTCCTTTTTGTTGATTTTTGAACATAAAAAAAACAAAACGCGTAACAAAGATATTACTAAATGATATTGAGTCTGTCGATCAGCAATACGTTGAATTTGTTTTCCTCACTAAGTCTGGATACTGCATAAGATTTGATTGTCTTCTATAATCTATATTTGATAAAGATATCCAGTTTTGTTAATTAGGAGTGAAACGATCGTTTTTAAGATAGGTGAGAAAGGTAGTACGTTATACTCTGGTATGGAGGGAAGATGTTTGCTACACTATGTTACATGAAAGCAAGAAAAAAATTCCTCAATTTAAATATGAATTTTCTTTTTCGATTAGCGAAATACTTTTGTACAGTTATATAAGCGATTGCACTATTCAAATAGAAATTTCTTTAAATGGAAAATATTTATGTTGTGGTAGCTAAGCATTTGTACAGTGAACAGTATAATATATGAGCTCCTCAAATGAGGTGCATCGGCATTGTAGCATGAAAGTTGAAGGCTGTTTTTGTAATTGATCAAGCGTATATTTCTATTTTATTATTCTATACTTTCTAATTCAGTGTTCAACATCACTTCATTGCTGGGCATGAAGTATCATAAATAGCTTCATCTCATGAAATCTTCTAACAGATTCGTTTATAACATTTTCACTGAACCTTTTGAATTTTCAGCTGGGACTGTAATGAAAACGACATTACAAAACCTGACGTATTGCCATTTATTAGATTGATTTCAAAACGTCCTTAGAGCAGTAACGAACCTTGTGTGCTCCATCATCCATGGCAATCCAAATTTAAATTAAAGCTATTACTATTCGGTAGCTTGCAGCTGGCTGTATATATTGACCCTTATATAATCCTGACTCATCATCACTAGATGACAATTATCATTATCGTATTCATGAAATGCAGTAAAAATGCTAGCCTGTGTACTTTGTGTAGGTCAGCTGGATAGAATCGATCCTACTAGCGATAGTGATGGACGACATTTTAAAACTTTTCACATACCACGTTACGAAATTCTGCTTTTTTTTGAGTTCGCAGAGACAAGACTCGCATAATTAAAACCTCACACTTTTTTAAATATCTTAATAAACAATCATATGAAATCGTTATCACTTTTCGGTTGATGTTAGGAATGTTTTTATCGAATAGCTTATACAACTTGTAATATTGTACTGTATTCTTAGTGAAGTTATATAGAATTGCCGTTCTATTTAACCATCAAATATATTGTTGAAGAGTTAGGTTTTCTGCAGATTGACATTTTGCAATTTGGTTTGGAATCATTTGTGATCTATCCATCTGATCGATCATATTTTGTTGTTTATTATGATGGTGTGAATTTGTACTATTGAATAAACAAATGAACATCGTTCATGCCAAAATTATCCGTCTCATTTCATTAACTATTTATTTTTCTAGAATTTCCTATACACGTTAGATATTTTAATACAAAAACGATGTTCTAGAGCTTGAACTGTCAGAAAATCTTCAGAAAATCGTGATTTTCATCAAATATTTTAAACGACAAAACTGCTACACTTTATGATTTCTTTCATGATAGTTTTCTATGAAAATTTTTTAATTTGAAATGATTCTTGTGTGGACTATGATACATATTATGAGGAGATCGTTTGTTTCTTGACCTACATCGTTGTGCTACAGTTTTACTTCCGATCTGTAGATCAAAACGTTCTCCCGCGCCATTTCGAATGCCCTGTTCTTTCAGTCGATTCCCAACCCAACATTAGCATCCAAGGGTCAATAATCAGTTGGCGATTATTTTTCCTTTTCGATTCATCATCGATGTACATTGAGAAGAATTCCCTCAAACAACGGCGTATTGTCTTTTCACCTCCGAATCATTGCTTAACTCAAGAATTACGAACTTTGAGATGCTAATACTCACTTCTTCGTTTCAATCTCATTTACCGGTTTTCACTCCTATTGTAAATGTTTAGTCTACAATATTCATATGTATGTTATATCTCTTCTTTTCAAGCCGTCAATGTTATCTTAGTAACATTATGCTACGGAAAAATGTATTTGCACTCATCCAACACTAACAAATCACATGCTGTTTATCCTAACGCTATAACAACAATGTATAATTTCTGTTCTATTTCTAAATCGACCATGATCTTTGAACATTAATATTCTGCGTGTTGACGTTTTGACACTTCAAATGAGTATTATCCTGGATTTTTTCGTTATTTTTCTACCTTATCAATCGTATTCTATTGCATGTTGTGGTGGTGCGAGTTTGTTTTATAGAATGAATGAATGAATGAAAAACTTTCATTTTGATGTCATCCGTTCATGGGGCGCAGTGGCACACAGGTGGGGGTGCAACGGCTACACGCAGGCCCCAATCAGTGCGCGGCAGCCCTCCACGTCAACCGAGCCTGCCATCCTTTCGGAATCGGTACATTGGTATCGGACAAATATGGGTAAGATAAATAGCGCTAACTTGGTGAAGATTGGTCATCTTAAGTCACTGCACAGAGCGGGCTCGCACCAAACCACCTACACGATATCACGTTGAACACGAATGTGCAGGCGCATAACGCCACAATGGATTGAGTCAAAGCTTATCTTCATCTTCTCTTATTACTCGTCCCATTTCCAAAATATTCATTTTTTAGTATTTCTTGCACATAATAAATCTTCTAGTGCAAAAATGATGTCTGAAGCTTAATTTATATCCAATATTTTGTTATACATATTTTTATTTAATGACGATACAGAGCATCAGTTTTTCAATTTTATTGTTCATAATTTTTGAATGTTTTAAACAGTGAATAGGCCGTGAAATAATCTGACGATAAGTTATGATTCAGTGAACGTTTTAAAAGAGATTATGATGTTGAGGATTATTGGCTTTTGTTGAGAAATTATGCGAGCGGCGCTATGTTTGTAACAATTGCATATACAGACCGGACCATATAATCCTGTCACTCTGAAATCAACTATGTGTTCTTAATTTATAATATTAGGCAGATATTCGAACTGATTAGGATTTTTTCCATGATTTATTGTTAATTCTGTGTCCATCTTATTTAGTGTCCATGTTCTTCCTTAACTTTGGTGCGTGGTGCAGCTTTGAAGGTGACACAGTGATGTGCTCATATTGATTAGTATCTTACAGTTTTTCGAAATCGACTTTTCTAATGCTGCAATATGCGTCATACAGCTGTCTCGTAAACAAACTGAAGCGATAATGTAACGAACCGGATTGTTGGACAACAGAATGTTTCTGTTGAGTCATGTTTCCACAGAGACAGTAATGGAACTCGAGTAACTACCTGAATGCGAGAGATAGATGGTGGTAGCGCAGAGAGATGCAGATAATGTTGTTTACAAGTTTTATGGAAAGATTACATAGAAATTTATACATGATTAAAATATTTAGTAATGATAGTCAATGCATTGGCTGTACCGTACCATTATACTAGTAATTCTATTTCATACGACTACTTGTAATCTTGCCATTACAGTTTGTTGTTCTAAAATTCCTCGGCCTTCTTGCCACATAAAATCATTGATGACTCATTTATTTCGAAATATTTCACTACGACGCAAAGCGTTCACATGATTTCATTGCGGTTCGTAATCCTTTGCATATTCATATTACGACAAATTGCTTTTTGTTTTTACGTTTATTTCTGTTAACGTGTCAACAATTTTTCAAAAATTGACTTTTGATTTGCAAGAAATGCGCTATATTTCTTCATGAGAAGGGATCGTTCAGTCGTGACCCACATTATAGCAAATCGTTTCATTTCGGGCCGTATTTGACACTACAATTATGCGAAATCACATGAGGTATGGCGTACACCATCGTCAAAATATTAAAGTATTTCTAACGATATGAAGTTCCGAAATATATATGACTAGCGAATTGTTTTTATTAAAGAAGCAAATGTTTTATTAGAGAAACAATGTTCCGAAAAGAAAAACATTTATAAACAGAAATTTTGCCAAGATGACTTGACTTGCCAAACTTTCACTGTAAACATCGAAGTTATCATCTTAACACGTTTTCCTACTGTTTTATTCAAGTGAAGAATTCTACGTATAACAAGGAAGTTGCTCAGTATTCTGTATTATATTCAAAAGGTAATGATATTTTTAAGGGACTTCATCGTATTTGATCCTCTCATATTGTAAGGTTTAATGTAAAGATTTCAGATCACTTAATGTCGATTGTTATTCTGGTGAATGCTAATTGAGATCAAATTCATATAGACTTTTTAAGCGGCACGATATGTTACGTTCTCGTAAGCTCTCAAGTCGTTAAGAAGTCTGGAAGGGAAGTTCCCACCATTGCTGAAGATTAAAACAGTGTGGTCGGCGTTCTTTGCAATTATTATTTCTTTTTCTATGGCTTGAATTCGTCGCATCGCCGTCCTTCTTATGCAGGGTCGATTATTTAAAGTCATATAGCGTCGTTCATCCACATTTTATGTGTGTCATTTATTAGGAATATGATAAAGATCTCCTTGAGTAGTAAAATATATAAATAACTACTGACTGACTTGGATATTCTGTTTTCACTTTCTTGAGGTATATCCTTAGACATACTTAAGGATACAATACAAAGTGAATTCCATTGAACGATATGAGCAAATATTTTGCAGACATCTTTTAGTCATCATCGTCCACATAACTTGAATAACTTGATTCCTTAATTGTGTCGTTTGTGTTCTGTTTTTCGTTTGAATGCGGCTGATCTTCTAAGAGGCACGAAGGTCTCATCAATGCACACATTTCTGTCCGGTTTATAAATCCGTCTATAATTTCTGTTGGGAAGTTGGTTGAACTTCTGTGAGAGTTCTATATTCAGCAACTACTTTCTAGTGATTTTTATCATCTCACGAATCAAATGTAGTCAATAGATTCATTTTAAGGTGATTCTGCGTATATCTATAATATTAGCTCGGTTCCAATTAGCTTTTCATATTTTTGATAATTATTACTTCTCAAGTTCTAACAGTCTTGTTGACCGTTTCAAAGAAAATTTCTGAACAAAAATTAGAAGTGGTTCGCAATTATTTGAACATAACATGTTAATCCGCTCTGAATTGCTTCTTAGTTAACATTCTAAAAGTAGAGGCTTAAATGACCATTCAACATTTTTGATGGTGTCTTCATTCTCAGAGTTATTCTATTCTATTATAACTGGTAACCAAGCAGTTTTCCATCTTACTCGACTCTCCTTTACTATAGAAGATTAGATTAGATTAGATTAGTAAATTTCCAATGGATTTTTGATTTAAATGATTAAATGTAACGAAATTGATCAACTATAAAGTAGTATATCTTTGAATTTATATTACTATAGCTTAAATTTGGGTGTTAGAAAAAACGCTATGAATTAGGCAGTCAATGAACAACGAAAATGTGGATTGTGGTGGACGTGATTAACTGAAATGAATGCCCGCCACGCCAGAAAAAAAACCATATGTTATTGTCACATTTTTGAAATTCAGCGCCTTGTCACACCATAGAGGTGCTTATATTTGGTTTATCGGCTTATATTTATGAATTTTAAGGTTCTGTTAAACCAATATGTTAAGTAGATCACGAGCCATCGTTCGAGGCACTGATTTTATACAATGCTTTCACTGAAGTCAGCTAGTGGCGGTATTTCTTCCGTGTTAGAGAGTTTTGTGATTTTGAATGTTACCGTTTATCATTCGATATTCACCGTTTTTTGATTTTTAAGTGGATTATTTTGCTGTTATCATTATGCTAGCAATATTCCGACTTATTTGCATGGTCTCGCATGTGTTGGCATTGCAGTGGTTATGTCCTACCATATATGTGAATATTTTCAGTTAATAAGAATGGATAATACAAATCCTTCACTTGCGGATCTACCTAAAATTCCGGCGGAAATCGCTTCTGCCGTTATTGGTAAAGTGGAACTTAAAAAAGTGTCAACACTGGAGAAAAACATTCTTCCTACAAAAGAAGGTAAGCTGTCAATGTTTGTATTTGTTCACTTTTGAATAGTATCTCTTCTTGTTGTAGACGTAACAAAAGAACGACAACATGCAGCAATATTAAGCGGAATCGAGAACTTTTCTGCTAATCAATTAAAGCATTCTCCGTTGGAAGAAAAGATTGCACTTCCAAGCAGTGAAGGTTTTTGTAAATATGTACTTTAGTTCCCATATTCATTTTTATTAGAAGTCAATTTTATTGCTTTAAGATATAATACAGGAAAAACAGCATATTGAATTAAATCAGAAGATAGAGTCATTTTCTGTTGAGCAGCTTCGTCATGCGGAAACTGACGAGAAAATTGTGTTGCCTACAAAAGAAGGTGTGTGGTAAGAAGTTTTACAAATACACAGGATAAATGAAAAATTGTGGTTGTGGAAATTCTAAAAAAACGATTGAAGTATTAAAATATCGTAGGATTTTGTCTACGTTATTTAAACTATTTTAAGTTGATATACAGCTAAAAATGTCTTGTTCTCATCATGCTATCGTAGTGATTGAGTGCGAGCGTCATCTATATACGGTGGCTAGAGTTCATCACTCTACTAGGTCATTGCCGCTGGTCATACCGCTATTTTTTTTTGTTGCTAATTCATCAACTCTGAAAAGATAGTGAGCCTAAGAGGTTTAGAGAAAGTCAACAAACATGCAGGAGCAACGCAGCGAAAAACTAGGAGGAACCGCAGTAAGACGCATGCTTGGGTACAGTTATACCTGGTTGCGGGTCCGCCCCAACGCAAATCATCTTCAAGGGTTCGGTGAATTTATATCACAATAATCTGGAAGTTTGTGCAGCACCGACTTGGCAATAGACAGGTCTTCTCAAGTTTGTGTATACTACTTTATTTAATCACCTCCACAATGTTAGGGCAGCGAATGAGGGGCGCACTTTCAACAGATGAAGATTACGACAGTGCTTTTACTCTTTCTAGTACTAACAGCACTATTTTTGATACAAAGAACGCGAATAATACACAGAATATTCGGGAATCATCTATGCAGAGGAGATTCATCCCCTTCGGAGTTCAATACTACGGTTTCCTTTCGAAGATTATTTTACTTGTATAGCCTGGCCCGGCTCGGCTCGTCTTTAAGCATAATGCGGGCTCCAGCAGTTTTCCGATCCTCTCTTTCTCGCGCGACTGTTGTTCATAGTGATTTTTTCAGCGATCCTAAAATCCTTGTTAGGTGTGGGTATAGCTTTTTGACGTTTGCCTCTACGTGCTAGTCGAAAACATGATGTCATCCGCTTGGGGAAACTTTGATAGGTTTCTTTTATGGATATGAATTTCTTGTTTGTTGTTTTGTCTCAGTATAACGACTCCATTATCCATTGCAAAGTAACAGTGTGCAACATGGGCTAAGTGATATCTTCTTATCGAATTCCCTTTCTAATAAA
The DNA here is from genome assembly GCA_000816705.1 of Dictyocaulus viviparus. Taxonomy (NCBI): domain Eukaryota; kingdom Metazoa; phylum Nematoda; class Chromadorea; order Rhabditida; family Metastrongylidae; genus Dictyocaulus; species Dictyocaulus viviparus. The sequence continues at coordinate 60,095 of KN716468.1, read as the reverse complement.
AATGGTAAGAAGAATGTCTCGTCAGAAAGCGGCACTTTCTCGTGCAGTTTTGATGAAAGCCGTCTATTACTTTCAGATTAGGTAAATTCACACTCTGATTGACAAACACTGATGGATGCCATAGCTTTTGTTTCGCTGCTTTTAAAGACTTTTTCGCTGTCAACGAAGGTTCTTTCATTTTACATCCCTGGTATCACAGTATTAGCAGGCTTTTCATAACTTCAAATGATATTTTGTTATGAAGAAAGTCTCTTCGCTAACTTGTACTAAGATTACCTTTATGTCAAACTTTGCATTTATTTGGTGATGGGCTGTTTTTTTTTGTATTAGGAAAATTGCCTGCCAATAAAATGCCAATACATCCAAATTCCTTCTCTTTTTAGGACACAACGGTTTATATAGTGAAGGGTGACGTTGATGTTTAGCATTTTATGATGAATAAAACAACATTTGAAATTACAGCTGCCCCACATTAACTGTAATTTTGAGCATTCAGTATTTATTTATGTCTCATTATTTTTGTAATTGCTATTTCAATTCGTCTATTACTTATTTGTTTTATCATAGGCTCGTCTACTTATGTTTCTTGTGTGGCATGGTTTTTTTAAAATTCAATTTTATGGTTCTTCACAAAATATGAGTCAGTATATAACGTCAGATATTTATTAGGCATGTTTAACAACCAATTCATTCCGACCCTTTATGAAATTTCATTGCTCCCATTTCTCTGAGTCTATATGCATTATGCTCCAATGGCTATTCCACCCAAAGCTATGCTTTTATGTTACTAATTATATATGTACGTGGAGGGGCTTTCTCAAGTGGAAAAGTGCTACTTTTATTCTATAATGGTTCTACAACACCTTTAATAATGCGGAGTGGACCGCAAAACTTGGAACCCCAGGTACGATTCGGTGAGCCGATATCGCCATTACGTCCAGTTGCCATTTATGGTTCGTAGAGCGAGGGTCTGTTTAGTGAAATGGCAGACCGGATAATCTGTACGTGCGGGTTTGAGTCCGGCGGTTCCGAGTTTTGCTGTCGACTCCGCATCAATTAGGGGTATTCGATGATATGATTTTGTGTCGGTCTACTATTCTAGAATTTTCATTAATCATAATTTTTTTCTATTAAGCTTTCAAACTATCTGTTGGAATTGTCGTTTTTCTACGTTCAGGTCCATGTTGGTCAGAATTCATCGTCGACTTTTTTTTTGTTATTATAGTCGCCTCATTCGATTTGAGTAGAACATTCTATGCAGTATTGTCCGATGATAAATTTTTATTTTCATAGAAGGAAATGCTAGTCCAGTTGTCGCATTATCTTCACCAGTGAAATGATTTATGAGTTTATTCAGTTCGATTTAGATCTTCTGCGTGAAAAATTGGTCGATATGGCAGCCAATTTTGACAAAAATCGCTTGAAACATGTTGAGCCAAATGTCAAAGTAGATGTTGAGGGTGAGTTATCTATCCCTTTACCTATTTTCACTTAATGTAATATTTTATCAACTGGATAAGTTCGATATATCGTTTATGAGAAGTGATTTCGCTTCTTATCTTGTGCATTTATCTATAATTTCACTGTCATTTAATACTATCTATGCAAATACTCAATTTAAATTTCACTGATTAAAGTTATTGTATTGTATTCTATTGCTTGTTTATTTTTTGATTCTGATTTTTCCCTATCTTTCTCCTAATTTTTTTAGATTCTTGTAAATGGTTAATTATGTATGTTGAGTTCACTGTATTTAATTTCTTCAATAATTTACGACAACCAAATTATGTAGGTCTTGATTTCTAATATTTTTTGCGCACTCTGGAGGGATGGAGCACTTAATTTGCCTAGGCGTAAAATCTAACATGAGATCAATGTCATGTAAGGTTTCACACCTCTAACCAATACGCTATGCGCCTATTACTATTAGTACTCTTTGCTCTTCAAGTGTAGAATGTTTTCTTTAAATTTAATGGTATTTACTTCGATTTATATTGACTTATGTAGGATGTTCTTCATTACCAAAGTGTTTACTTAACAATGAAGAGCGTTGAACGTGTGAAAAATGGTGCTTTTTCAAAGAATTCTTAAACTAAATTTGTACGCAGCGATTTATGAGTTACGATTTAGGATAGTATGCATAAGTTTATATTTCTTAGTTTTATACTAAATTATTTCGTTAGTCTAAATGGTTGTACCTGATTATGTCTATAAAATATCGGTAAGACACCTGACTATTGTGTGTTGTTTGTATTGGTTTGCCGATCGACTGTCGACTGGCTTTAGACCATGAGCCATACCACATATTGTCCTCTTTTCGTCAAAGAATAGTTGCATAACGATGGTCTGTCTGTAATTGGTCGATTATGTGTTGAATTATAAAATCAGGCATAATTCTTTGGCTCAGATCCAACCTTGTTCTATACATCGCATAATGACTTCATTATGTATAATGAAGGTGATTGGATGTACACCTGGTTTATGCAGAATTTAAGGTGACCTTTATTTTTCAGTACTTATGATCACAGACCATACTCATAGTATTTCTTTGACTACGGGAAGGTGGAAGGCCCACGTAGTTTGCCTCATACGGAATTTGAACGAGCTCTCATAGCGGTTCAACACGCACTACTTTAGTAAGAGTCACTTATCTGTGTCGTTTTAAGAGTTCTGCAATTTTGAATTTATTAATTTTGAAAATTTGTAATTTTTGTCTTTCATAACCTTAGATTATTCTTTATTTTTGATAGTTGACGAAGCATTCATATATTGCACTTTCTGCAAGTCAGTTGTAAGTGTGATACCTTCAGCATTGTTTATCAGAAAAACACTTTTTGATTTATCCACAATAACTCCGTATTTTAGTGATCGATGGTCCGAGCTCAACCTGACCTCACTTCAAGTCACACAACGTTCCGAACTCATTTTGCATGAGATATTGTACTTGAGATTCAATAGCGTAAAACTGGTTCAGCTACTTTCTTTAACGACATTTTTATCATTTGGTTTTTTTTATGTGAAATTCTCGCATGTTTTTATTGTATTCATCGAACCTATTTCTATTCTCTTATTGTTATATTTTGAACTACATAAATGCGATCATTGTTATTGATGGACGCTCCAGTACATTATCGTAAATTGCTAATGAAGTAAAGTCTTTAGATAAACGGGCTTTATTAGTTTTCATTGGCATATATAAATTACGTTGGAGCTGCGTCAATTGTTTTGTACTATGAGATTTTCCTATGAGGTTTCTATATTGCATTTCGATTATTGACCAGCTTCAATGGAAAATCTGAAATATGTTACAAATCTTAAAAAGAAGATAAGGGAAACTTAACAGTGAAATGTCTTTTGTTTTCGAGCGTTCATCAACTTTGGAGTGAATGCGCAAAAATTAGATAAAGCTTTCTGGTTCATATTTTTGGTCAGATTTCAATGGCCGAAAGGGGAAGTGATCTTTAGATGAACATATTTCCCCACTCGTATGATTATCTATGAATTTCGGTAATAACTTTGTAGAGTAGCTTGCCTGCTACTCACAGGATGCTAACAATGCAAATTTTAATTACGTGTGGGTGCATAGAAGCAAGCGACCTCGAAAATGATTTTGCGTAGGTAGAATGGATTACAGTTCATTGGTGCTAGAGTTGTATTGGACGCGAGAACCTCACTACGGAGTAGTTAAACTAATATTCAAACAATAATAGTACAACAACAATAAAGTCCGGCGTTATAAATGGTGGCTATTTGTACGTTAGTAATAAGAGAATTGTGAGATATAACTAAGATGTGCATTTAGATGAGATTTCAAGCTTATATTGGAATATTGGAAGTATAAAGGAAGACAAGTTGAATTCCTAAACGGTAATCATGAATGTATGGTAGTTAACAGAATAAAATTGGAACATGAAGGGAAGGATTTATCCACACGGAACTACGAATACCATTTCAAATGTCTGTAGTGGGAGATATCTCTTATGCTTATATGTTGAGTAAGATTGCAATGAAAACGCCACGAAGCGGCAGAATAAAAAAGCTATGACGACTAGGTCAATTCTCTGTAAGAAAGCTACTCATGTCTAAAGTGCGTGCTCTCGCAGCCGCTGAACGTTTTTCAGAGAAAGTTTTTCATAAAATTGTGTACATTCATTTCTTTCATTAAGACTCATTTAGATATAATAGAAATTAAGGGAGTAAAGAAGATGGGAACAGTGTCCTCAACGACACTCAGGAAAAATCCTAATCTCAATGATGTTTAATACCTTGGAATTGTGTTGTCATTACAGAAGTATGGTACAGGTGATTAAATCAACAATTACCAAAAGCTCCAGTGCTCAGAACAACTTCAGAGTAAAAAAGGGTTTTCTTCATTATATTTTAATATTATATCGATCTGAAAATTATTTTATTATAATTTCGTAGATTTTTATATTAATACCGAAACATTGCTTCATTGGAATTACTGTACGTTGTATCTTGCGTACTTAGACATCATTCCTAAAGAGTACAAGAGAATTTCTAACACAGTTTCCCGTGGTAACATTGATTTGCATTTCACAATACTAAGCAATCTATTTCCACTGGAATGCGCGTAAGAGTCCCACTAAAAACATCCAAAACCAATTGTTGGATTTGAAACGTGCTCTCTTGACATGTGAGAAAGAAATGAAAGACAGTTCTTATGCTTTTCTATGTGTTTTTGATCACGAAGGTGCCATTATGGGAACATAGTTAGTATTAAAAATTGTCGTTTTCCATACGATGGATATTATTTAATAATTTGCCGAATCGGGTTTATCATCAACGAATTCAGCGGAAACAGATACAGCACTAGGTTGTATCCAATTGATAGGCGTACCACTAGGTGCTTTCCAGCAAAGAAGGAAACGTCAGACCTCAAACTTGTGTAATTACGCCATATGTTGTCCTTTGCATAAAATGCTAAATATAGGTGACTGGATGGTGACCATGGATTTCAGATTTCACATTCGTCGGATGACGATGTCGAAGGTTCAAAATTGAATGAAGATAACAGAGTTGGCTGCGCACCTTTGTTAGAAGTAGAAGCAACAACACAAAGTGTTACTCAATTGACAGTCGACCGGTAGATCTCAAGCTTGGGTAGTTCAACCGTCGGAAGCAACTCATGGCGTTAGCAAATTTAGAGTCAGGGTGGACCTGTAGAAAATACTCTCTCGAGTAATCTCTACTTTATCATTCAACGTATACGTATTATATCTACATATCTTATATCATTTTAATATCTTGTCTCTGAATAGTCATCGTATTTATAGTTTAAAATGGTGGAGAGGCGAGTAATAGGCAAACGAGCAAATTTAGAAAGGTCTGTTAAAATTTCGGAATAACAATTTGCTCCTGGTATCGATTTCAAAAAAGAGCTGGAGAGGGGACTGAAAAAGACATTATTTCAACATTTTTAAATCTTCCTAGATTACCTGAATTCCTTCCTCTTCCCGCAATGCGTTTGATGTCCAATGGGATCCAATCACTTACAGCTTGTATCCGCCGGTCATCATCCACGTGTTAGGCCCACCTTAATTCTGATCTACGTCAACGATAGAAATTCAGAGACGCAGCCGTGCACGCCAAGCTTTCGAAGTCTCCCTACCCAACATATATAGGCGATTTCGGTAAGTGTTTCCTCCATACTTTTTGACTATTAAACTCGAACATGAAGTTGTTTCACTTAGTGTTGAACGAGTTGTTGTCTCATTATATAACAAGTGCCATGCAATTGTTAATGACGAACCCAGCACATTGATTCCTAATATGTTGCTGTCGTTAATATTGATGTATCAATCTTTTTACCACTTTTATGTGGCTAATAAATGTTACCTGATTGGAAAATTACAATCTCATGAATCCTCTATTATAATTCTATTATATAGTTTTTAATTTTTTAATTTTTTGATCTATCGCCATTGTAATCTTGATGTGTTATTTTTCTGGATTGCTCAAATAAAGGTTTAATTAACCAAGTTTGAGGCATAACAACTCAAGTTTGGATCAAACCTTACGGCTACTGAACCAAGCTCTTGCGGTGCATGACCATATTGCTGAAGTGACAAAAAGAACGTCCCACGTGGCGGACCGATCAACAGCTCATCGCACTCGACAGTCCAACGCTCAACTCAACAACAACTGCTCACCGATCAACACATAATAGGTCAAGCGACCACCAAGTAGTACATTCTCTTAAATAGAGTGACAATCAAACAGTACGACAGTACGCTCTCTTCATTTCTCATATATTGATTATAAATATACATTTAAAGCTACTGGTATTATCTGAACCTATTGTGTTCTCTTATTATTCATTTCTTTTTCAAATCACTCGCTTTTTCTTGAATGATTTCGCTTTTTTTTCAAATCTCCACATCCCCCTTTAAAAATATATCGCAAGCATAGAAAATAGGCGATGTATAAAGTATAAATCGATGGACAGCTTGTACTAACGAGCCAAAGTATTGTAACAAAAGCGATAAACAGGCTCGCGGTCACTCTGGTTAGTATGGAAGATAAGATAAGCTTTAGCATTGATCAATTCCTTGTGGCAGAATGCGCCAACGCATTCGTGTTCAACCTGATATCGTAAAGGTGGTTGAGTGCGAGTCTGGTCTATACAATGACTTGAGTTGACCACTCTTCACCAAGTCAGTGCCAGTTATCTTACCCAGATTCCTCTGGTCCCAATTTCCCGGGCCGGGAGGGATGGCGGGCTTGGTAGGCCTGGGGGGCGGCCACG
>KN716468.1:35355-49982 GCA_000816705.1 Dictyocaulus viviparus | reverse complement strand
AGCAGCTAGTATTCGTCGTTTAGTCGAGTTCCATGCAATGAGCTGGGGTACGTTCCATGGAATGAATGAGGGTAAGAGTGTTGGTGGTTCACGTAGTGGATTTGGTGTGGATGTGACGATATTGTCCGGGTAGTTTGAACAGAGGCGCAAATTTCTTGGTGTCAATATGTTACGCACTATCAAGGTTTTGGTGTTTCGTTTATGCGTCAGTAAGCATTGTTAAGGCTTCATCTACGATAGAAGCCCACTCAATAACTGGGCAATATAATGCCATGTATGGAAAAACCATTCGATGAGATGTAGACTTTCGATAGGTTGTTGTGCTATATATTTTTCATCGGAAACTATAGATATGAAAACGAAAAACAGATTCACTATGTCCTTCTGAAAAAAAATTGGTGTTTTTTATTGACAGAAACCTGATGGCCTGATATAAAGCGTTTCCGACTCATGAAGCTTGGATTAGTTATGGGTAAAGTCGTAGTGATAAAATCATTTCACGTCTGTCGTTTACCTTATACGCTATTAACATACTCCATAACGGAATCTATGCTATAAACTATACCTGTTTTACTTTGTTTACTATCTTTCTCACCTAAATGTCTTGAGAGACATCGTTCCACTCCCAATTAACAAATTTGAATATCTTTAGAAAATATAGATTATAGACGAAATTCAAATATTACGAAACATCCAGAGTAGATGCGATGTCCGCTGGTCATCGTTACATTACTGCGGATAAGCGTATAGCCTTGCCTATTCCCATCAGTCACGTTCCGGTACCTCAAATGTGGTTTGATGCTTTCTAGGACGACCTCGCAACATTCTTCGCCCACTCGAAGCTTTCTTGCAGTCACAGCAATTACTCATACACCCCTCCCACAATATACCCTTATTCACGTCCATATTTACTTTACATGTATTGCAACCATTGAATCTACATCATGTTATTAACTGATTTCTCTCTTCTTCATCCTTATGTGTAATTGTTGTGTCAAATGTTATTATTATTAGTAAAGTTTAATTACTCAAGTCTGAGGTACAAGTTGCAACCTAAATGAAGACACGCGTGGCAGGCCAACGTAAGAAGAGCACTACATACACGAAGAACCAACACGTGTAACATTGAAATTGAATTTCTCACAATTTCAGTTGATAGCCATAATTAGGTATCACATGAAAATTTATGTTAATGACTCCACACTTGTTCGCAAACCGAAAAACAACACCTGTGTGGATAATATGATTATGACGACTGAATCTACAGAAGAGGCAATTGATAGAGGTGAAAAAGCGAAACAAATTTTTAAGGACTTAGAGATGAATTTACGTGAATTTCTCTTTAAAGACACAAACCTGACCCAACTAATCGTTACGGACAATTTGGTGAAGAACACAATGCAAAAATCTCTATATGTAACATGTTGATTCGAGAACGATTACATTCTTCGCACCAACCCACCATTAACAGAACGATTGTTAGCAGAACAAGTAGCAGCCACATTTAATGCCTAGAGATGATTGAGATGGCTAACGTCACCTTAAAAGGAAAACAATTCCTTGTCAAACTTGGGTAATTAGACGTGTTCCTACTCTGTTGATGCTGCCCAATATTGAAGATTACTTAGCTGAGTGCGCAATTTCATCGAAAGTAGACTAAACCTTACTAATTGTTACGCAGTTTAAAATCGACCGGTAGAGCTCAAACTTTAGTAACCAAACAATGTTTTTAATCTGATGATGGTGATAATGATTGCAAATCACTTATTGAGTGCGCACCTTTGTCAGAAGCAGAAGCGTTAACACTAGGTGTTTTCCAAGTTAAGAGTCGACCAGGAAATCCCATTGGAACTAGACAGTATGTTGGTTCGCTGACGACGATGCTAATGATTGAAGATAACGGAGCTGAGTGTGCGCATTCGTTGAAAGCAAAGGTAGCAACACCAAATGTTTCCCAACGGAGAGCCGATCGCTAGACCTCAAACTTGGGTAGTTAAGCGTCGGATGCAACATTAGGTGTTGCACAACTAGGCTTCCGTAGCGAAAACCTAAAACCTGGATAATTAGACCGTGCGACATTTATTGATTAAGATGCTGAAGATTGAAGATTGATTAAAGATCGTGGAATTCAGTGCGCGCCTTCGTCGAAAGTAAAAGCAGCAACACTAGATCTTACCCTGTCGAAAATCGACTGTCAGACCTGAAATTTGAGTAATCGAACCGTATACTAGTCCTTTGATGACAATGCTGAAGATTGAATGAACATGACGGAGTTGCGGGCGCGTTTTGATCATAAGCGGAAGCATGAAAGTGTTATCCACTTGAGGGACGACCGTTAGACCTCAAAATTGTGTATTTAAACCTTAATTTAAACAATACGTAAGAGCAATGCATCAAGGCGGCATTATCGATAAATCAAAAATATACATAATAGGATTATCATGCGCAATTCATGAGAGTGGAATTGTCCAGACAAGTAACATTTGTTAGCCAAATGATAAGATGATAAGATAAGATAATTGTTGGCGTTGATCAATCCCTTGTGGCGGGATGCGCCAACGCATTCAAGTTCAACGTGATATCGTGGATGTGGTTGAATGCGTACCTGGTCTATACATGACTTGAGTTGACCACTTAACCAAGTCAGTGTCAATTATCTTACTCAGAATCCTCTGGTACCAATTTACCGAGCCCGAAGGGATAGCGGGCTTGGTAGGCCTGGAAGGTGGCTGCGAAATGATTGGGTCGGCATGTCACTGCGGCACCTCCACCACTGAGCCACTGAGCCACTGAGCCATAGCGCCGCCAGCCAAATGGTACGAAGATGATATATCAAGACCAACAATGTAAATATGTCATCAATTAACATACTGGGATTATCATGGACAATTGCAAGAAACTTGGGATATAATGGGACAACAACAACCACTTTAATAGCAAGCAAATGATAAATGCTATGAACAGCTGCAACCATATTACCACGAAATGTGCTTATCGAATTTGAATCCCATACTTTAAAATCGTCGTCACAATATTTATCTTACCTTCGCTTCCAGTTTGTCTAATCAAACGGAATAACTTTGATCAACCACTTTTTTATTATAACGTACCATATTTTCCATTTCATTCAAATATCAAATTAGCATAAAAGAATATAATTTAATTCACCAGCGAAATGGTAGTTATTCATTTTTGCCCTTTATACATACACGCAGCAAATTGAGAGTGCACATTGTCATAAAAATCCAAGAACATAATAAACGACAATTAAAGCCAGTTTTCTTTTTCTTATTTATGCGTAACAACCTTTATAATCGCAGAACTAAAGAAAATATAGACCTGTAGTATAATAAATATATTATATGGTCTCAAGCAGATTTCCTTTGCAACGGTATATGTGACGCGTGGCGGTCTGTTGATGCGTATCTACGCTAAACTTCGATCGGTATTTCAGCGATTGAATTATACATTTATAGTCACCGTGAAAGAAATATGAGTTGACAAATAACTATGTGAGTATCAGGATGTGTTTTAGGGCTGTAACATTGCACTTCATACTTAGATATGGCGAATATTTGCTTATACGTTTCTCGTTCGCCATGGGTTCTTTGTAGATCATGGTAGTTTTTGTTACTAGCATTGTATTTACCGTTTTCACACAACATAGTTTTATGTCGCTGTTTGTTTATTTTATGGGTAGGTTTCTCAGCATAAGAAGGCTAAGGCGGCTAGTTTAATTTTAATACATCTGATACTGAATACCGTGGAAATGTGCGCTCACATGCAAATTTGTGCTGTGTATGTGAAATCGTTTTTGCTATGTCGATTGTCAAGGTGTTGACTGCATTCCGATTCTAGCCTAAACAGACGGAGACAAATGCAATGGGATCGTGGCCGTCGCCTGAGGAGGTGGCTCGACAGGGTCTGTCAACTGCCACTAGCCTTATCCTTGAAAATATTGGTTTCTCGACAGTGTCCGGTGAATCTTTGAATGCACTCACCGATATTATGCGCCGCTTTATGATTGGACTGTGGTCTAGAAGTAAACTTTTGGCTGAGCATGGTGAGTTTCTCTTTATAACACTTTTAGAAATTGAGTTGTTAACATTTCAATTCGTTGTTTGGGCTTTTGATCCTATTCGGGAAAGACTTGTTATTTTGTTTTCGTGTTTTTTTCGTGATGTAATTGGTGAGCTCCACTGCTTAGTGGCTCCTAGAGGTGATAAGTTATTATTATCAAACGATTTTTTTCGGTTTTCACATAACTACTAGACTAATACATTTTCTGATCCTGATTTTCATTGGCACTTTGTAGCTGGTCGTACCGATATCTGTCCTGATGATATGGATCAAACCTTTCGTAAGTTGAAGTTTTCTCCGATGGAAATGCGTGATTATCTTCTGCAAGTTGGTAATGTTGGCCAGCCGAAATCAGTAAGCGTTTACTGATCATACAAGTCTCTTTTTCAATCGATATTCTTGTTAAATTTGTTCTAAGATTTGTCGATTTCCTGTCGCCAGTCCAAATGTTAGACCACTGTTTGCACCACGGCCAAGTGCAAAGGAGCTTGAGGTTTCTTCAGGCATTTTTTCAAATCGTTATTTGGTTTCTTGTTTGAAATGGCCATTGTTCAGGATCGTGCTGAACATATACCTTTTTATTATCCTGCTGTTCATCCAGAATGGACCGCGGAAGGTAATTTTCACTAACTACAGTTTTATCAAATGTGTATTTCTTTTTAGGCGCCGATTACCTCGCTGTAATGAAACCCTCAACTTCGACAGAGCGGAAAGGGTATGTCATAGTTAAGTACTTCTTTTTTTGATTTTTATGCAAAAACTATGAAGTAACTTTAGGGGGCCCGCAGATTTTCCTGATTTCTCCAATTGTGACGCTAAATCGATCGGCTTGTTGCGTCGCGGATTCGAAGGGCCTTCATTTTTAGATACTAGTAAAGATCACAGTTCAGCAACCGGTAAGCCTAAGAATATTTTTCTGTCTTGGGTTTTCCTTGTCATAGTTTTGTTTTCGGTATACGAAGCAGCGCTAATCTTTCATCTCTGAAACATCAAGTTGGTGGTAGTCATGACTTATCGGTGAATATTGCATCCTTTCGGAAAAGATCTAAGGGAAGCTATAATTATGTGCGTTTTCTTCCACTTCGTGTTTTCATCATTTTTTTAGACTACAGACTATTTCTGACTCCTGCTTTCCTATTCATTTAGAAGGACCATAGCAAATGTTCTCCATCTCCTAGCCCGTCACCGTCATCAGCACAGCTTTTTAAACGCTTTGAGCAGTCCAGTTGTAGATCAGAAGTGAAATTCGGTTTTTTTATAGTGTGTTAAGATGTGCCTTAAGAGTATTAGTAAAACTAGGTTTGTTTTCAGTCGCCATCTCGTTTGACAGTCACATTGCCTCGGAAGCAAGATCAAAAGCAATTAAAAGCCATTACTGGGAAAGCCAAGAAAGTCAGGAAATATTGCGTAATTGCTTATGATTTTCCTAATTATCCATCTCCTATTAGTTTTGAGAACCGTTCACTTTGCTGATCACTATTGTAAATTCTTAAGATTTTAGGCCGTTATGCCAAAAGTGGAATCTCCAAGCTCATCACCTATGCCGACACTTGAAAATCAAAGTGTAGGTACGTGAATTATTTTGGCAGCAATTTCCAATGATATATTTCAATTCAAATTTTTTACTGTAAGTGAAAAAACGTGTAGCAGATTTTTAGTATATTGGAAACGTGTGGTTCACATTTTCAGAGATTGTAATTCAATTGATTTGTGTTTTTGTACCTGTTTGTTTGAATTATTGCTCTTGAGTAATGAATTGTAATAAAAATAGTAATACCGAAACTACCATATTACATTCACAAATATTACCAAGTAGTGCATAATTAAGGAATAATATTCTTCATAACTTTTTTTGGCAGATTTTTTGATATAATTTTTCAGCCAGTGTAAACGTTACTGCGTCGGTTGATGGTGATTCAGTCAAGAAGTCGCCTTCCATAAGGTAATGATGACGTTTGATAGTAATGTCAGTTAAACTGCGGTTAAATGAGATCAAGAGGGTTTAGGGAAGATTTACATCGACCGACTCCTGACACAGAGTCAAATTTACCACTGCAGAGGTAATTGTAGTGTTGCCATAGCATCGCTGTTAAGTAATTTAGTTGTTAACTATTTCGTTAAGCCCAAAGCCCACACATGACATTGAGGGTTCCAAGGAAGAAAAAAAACACGAAAGAAGAGAAAAGAAGGGAAAACAGCATCAGCGTAAGGTGATTACTTATTAACTTTGTATGCGTTGAAAAGCTCCAAATAATCCTAACAATTATGGTCAATCTGTTGACGGTTTTTTTCGTATTGATAGCATTTTGTTCAAATGACATTGTCGTCGTGGAGGTAACCTTAACAAGGTGTACGAGTATCTACTAATTGTTGTCAACTAGTCTGAATTAAAAAGCGTTAACCTATTTTCACACGTCATCTGTTAGGAATCGTTTTTTCTTCGACAGAATTGTTTCTAAGCATATTTTGCGGATATCAATAGAACATGAGGTCTTCCTCGACCAATATTTGCGTTACTTCACCCGTTGTATCTTACGATAATCGTCGAGGGAATTATATTTTAATTTGGCTTGTACAATTACTTGCGATGAAAAATCTTTATCACATCAAATCGTTGCTTATTACGCTCTATATGGTTCGTTTAATTAATCACTTACTTATAAAAGATGGAAGGAAGCTTTGGTTCACCCGGGTGCGGAACCGAAAAAGTCGATTTTTTATTAAGATTCACCATACTGCAGATGCAGGATACAAATATGCCTATTTTTCTGTAGTTGTAGCATTATGAAATGCTGAAGCAGTGATTTGGTCATTGTTGTTAGAGCTTTGAGATAAAAGAATTGCAGAAGCACCCTCAAGAGCTTTGTATACAGCAGCAAAAAGAGCATGACGAACATCAGCTGCGTACTGCAAATGATGGCATGTACCAGAAACGAGTTGGGGAAGAAGTGTCAGAAGAGAGTCGATCATGCTTACCAGAAACAAATTCTGATACAACCACGCATTCCATGCGACAGGAAGTTCTTGAAGGTTGCTTCATTTCTTTCTTACACTTAGAGAAGTATATGCACAGTGCATAGATTGTGTGATTAAGAATCGCCGAAACATTTGAAAATTGTCATCAGTAATCCACATAGCGATTCAGCAAGTTCTGCGTTTTCGCCACCACGTAAGTCTTTTAACTAATTATTCAAAAGGGTCATATGACTTTATGCTGCTCTATTATTGTGAATGACGCGTGATTAATCCTTACCTTAATGCATGTTTATTTGGGTTACAGCAGTATCAAACAACTAAATGGGATTCTTTCGAAAAATCGGTAAAATTGGCATTAGTCCTCTATAAGAATTTGAACTCATTTGTATATTAAGGGCGGAGAAATTTATTATTACGCTTTTTAAGCTCAAACTCCGAGAGCAACAACAGAAACATGTGTTCTTACGCCATCTACATGTGAGTTGTTCCTATCTGTTTTGAAGTTAAAAATTGGAAACATAAATGTTCAGAAATTTCTAAAATAGTTACATGCTAACCTTTATCGTTTTCTAGTAGATCCACATCACGACAATGATTCGGATACCATTCCATTTTTCGATGACGCGCTTGGTGCTGTTGAAAATATGTTGCACAAACCTGCACCAACAACTTTCTGTGCGGAAAATAGTTTAGATGAGCATTCCTCATATCTCCATCATAAAAAGAAGAAGAAGAAAGACGTAGTCAGTTCTTAAGTACTTAGAAAATCGAAATAATTGGATATAAGCAAAATTTTTATAGAGACGTGAATATTCGGCATCACCTCAGCGAAAAGATAAAAAGCGAGATAAAGAATATAAGAAGAAGAAGAAGAAGAAAGATCATGAAAGAGATCGAAGGGGTCGTGATAATGAAGATAATAGTAATTTGCAGACTAATGAATGTAATGTTTTGACTTCTATGCGCTTTTAAGATTCTCTCCATTCAACGAGTTGTGTATGTAGAGTATAGGAATTGTATTTGGATTTGGAATACTGCTTTTGTAGCCCAACGGGAACCAAAATTTACACTGAAGATCCGAATTGGTGATCAGACTTCCACTACTGAAACATTAGCAGAATCTAGTCCGCAGCCTGAACCAGTGAAAATCAAGTTTAAAAACTTGCCACTGTATGTTTTTTATTTGTTATTGTTTTTGTCCTACAAAATATATATGCTTAGCAATTGTATATGAAGCTACTTGGAAGGTATTGTAGCGAGGAACCCAGGGAATTTCAACCGAAAGTGGTACCACCTTTGAAGTTAGGTGCACTCGCAACTCACACTGAATTGAAAGAAGAACGTGCAGAATCCAAGAGGAAATATTACACGAAAGCTGAAGTTAGTACAGATAGTTTTCCTTCGAAGTTGCTCTGAATTCGTTTTCTCTCAGTATTGCAATGTTTTTATTGCTTTTTTCAAATGAATCTGCACGATTCGCTTTGTACTAATGTTACCCAGCTCGTGTCGTGCAGCACATTTTACTTTTTTCTACTTTTCATAGCTGTTCATTTGTAGGTATTAGCTAGTTGTATTTTCAGTTAAAAGCTTCGTCTTCTTACCTATCGGCGTTTTTTGTAAAACAATCGAAAGAAGAGACAAGTCGAAAGAAGAAAGATGAAGAAGAAAGAAAGCGTGAAAAGGAAGAGCGTAGACGTCAAGAGAAAGAGGAGAGGAAGCGCATAGAACAGGAACGGGAAAAAGAAGCGCGAGAACGTGAACGTGAATTAGAACGGGGACGGGAGCGTGAAGTAGAACGAGAACGAGAGCAGGATCTTTTTGAGCGGAAACTAAAGGAGCAGCATGAAAAAGAAAAACAGCGACGTGATAAGGACGTTCGGTTACCTCCACCGGTTACGGCTTTTGTTAAAGCAGGTGTGTTTCTTTTGTACTTCAAAAAATGTCAGGTTTAGTGTGTTGTATACCAAGTAGTTTTTGCCTAAACTCTTTCTTGGGAATGCACTTTATTTCTCCTTACATTGAACTCTAAGGTAGTTCATGAATGTATGGTATAGACTAAACTCATATCATGAAGTGCCTTCTAGATAGATTTTTACAAAACATATAACTTTGTCGTTCACAATGTATAGGTGTTTGAAATAAATGTTGAGTTTTGTGCAACTGTTAGCCTCAGGTGTAAGTTAGTATTACACTTAATGTGTATATTTCGGTGTGCTATTGATCGTAACATCATTTTAGACAAAAAGGATAAGAGGTTGAAAGAAAAACGTCGCAGTAAAGAAGAAAAGAAAAGTCAGGTGATTTTTAAATCCAAATGATTCTGATAAAATGTTACAATGTATAAAAAATATTGTGAAGGTCGTATTGGAAAAATCGGTGGTGGAAAACAATTCGGATGAAGGAGATGATGACAACTCAGATGTGGTATATTCTTTATTAATTTTTTATCTTCGCTCTTTTATTCGTCTCGTTCCCATTTAAAATATCTGTATAATTTTGGAGGTATGGATTTGTCCGTCGTGTTCAGTTGCTTGGACCGAAGGGGCAACCATGGTGTGCTGTGACATGTGTGATAATTGGTTTCACTGGTATGTGGACTTACTTTCAAAAAAGTTAATGATTTGTTCAGTTTTTAAGTTTTAAAATGTGGCCAAAGAAGTATTGGTTACTAATGACCAGGAATTGGTAGTTTGACAACTCTATTTTGATCTTGTTTGATTGAATTACATCCTGTATAAGATAAGATGGCGTCAATGTATCCCTTGTGGTGGGATGCGTCTATGCGTTTCTGTTCAACGTGATATTGTAGAGGTGGTTGAACTCGAGCTTGGTCTATACCAATAATTAAACTTGATCACTCTTCACCAAGTCAGTGCTGTTTATCTTACCCAAATTTTTCTGTTACCAATTTACCGACCCCGGAGGGATGAAGAGCTTGATAGGCTTGGGGGGCGGCCGCGAACTGAACTGGGCTTGCGTGTCGCTCTGGCACCTCCACCTTTGCGCCACTGCGCAACTGTACCTTTTATCACATCTTGTGTACCCTTCTCAATTTTGTAAAGATTTTTTTGGATTAATGAAGTTTTATGTTCAAGCGTGTGCTGAAAATATTACTCTATAGTTGAAGGGACATTTTTCTGAGATCCGCTATCCGCTGTAGCTTACGTGATTTCGTATTCTTATAGGCATTGCGTTGGTCTTATCATTGCTCCTCCGGACGACGTGCCATGGTTTTGTCAAAAATGCGCTGGTAAAAGGCAGAGCGACAAGTCAAATAAACGTACTGGATCTAAGTTAGAGGGATCGAATCGGAAAAGAAAGAAATTGTTCTGAATGCGTCTTGTTGTGCTTGTTTTACTTTTAGAACCGTCAGTTTCTCCATGCAAAGGTTCCGGTAACCGTATTCTCTCATTAGGAGATTCAATTATTTTTCGTCAACCAGAGGTCTTCGCTAGCATAATCTTTTGTAGGACTTCATCAATTAGAGATTGTTTTCGGAATCATTCATAATTTACTCCTTTACGACTTTTGACGTTTCACAAATTTTGTGGGTACTTTTGTCTCATGCAAAGTTTGAACTTCTCTACTTGTGATACTCGATTTGGTGTTGCTATGGCCAACGTCTGCGTAATCAAATCAAGCTTTTTCTAGTACATTTTTTTCATTTTTTAAAGTGTGCTACTGATACTAACATATTTTTATAAGTCTATGATAATAATGCAGGTATGTTACACTTTTGAATTTTAAGAGATATATGGTGTTTATTGGCGCTCTTTCGTTTCACTAGCTTATGATTAGTTTTTACTCGAGGTTTTCTTCCTTTTTTTTGCTCACTTTACTTGTTTTCATCTTATGTCGCTTTACTGACCAATCTACTTGGCTCTTCACACTAATTTTCATTCTTGTTTTTCGTTTGTCGTTTAGATCATTATATTGTATAGTAATAGCGTTTGAACAAGTGCCAATTTCATAGTTCGGGGAATGTAGATATTTATGAAGCTTTTTGTATAACCTTTTAACTCTAATTCTTGATACAAAGAACAGCAACACATATTTCCTTCAACAATATTGTTATGTTCCTAATGTTTTTGAGAATAGTTGTTTCGTCTAGTTTGTATAAATTGTTATCTATCAAGTGCAACCACTGTAATTACTACTTCCGATTCATTATCGCTATTACATAGCATCAAATAACATAAAAATCGATATTCACTTTGATCAATTCTTGTGCCGTGTTTGATACGGCGTCACTATGAATTCTGAAGATTATATGGTCGGCATTCGATCTCGATGATGACTGATGAATATCACACTAGTGGGTCATATGCTTTCAGATGATTCAGGTAATATTCATTAAGACATTGGAGAATGTTTGTTAATTGGGGTTTCGTCTGACGATACGTTATATGGTTTAATTGTTACGCACCTCGCAATTACTAGAGAAGTAAAATTTAATGCGGAGAAGTCTGTGCATTGTTCTCTTTCGGATGCAACAAGCACAGCCTACTGCTTAAAACAGCTATCAAAAGTAGGTTATATAATATTTATGAAATTGATGATGAATGCCAAGAAGGTCAAGGTGAGATTGAGACAATAATTTCAAGAAATCAGATGAATATTGTACAAATTGGAAAGGTTATCTCTCAAAGGTGCCAAGGGCGCTGTGATGGAGCCATAGTGATATGCAAGCCCGGGTCAGATTCGCGGCCGTTCTCAGGGCCAAAAAACCCACCATCTATCTAGGATCGGTAGACTGCTATCAGAGAAATCTGGTTAAGACAAATAGTCCTGACTTGGTGAATAGTGGTTAACTCAAGTTACGGTATTAACCAGGCTTGCTTGCATTCAACCACCACCACGATGTCTTTTTGAACAAGAATAGGTAGGCGCATCACACAAATTCTTTGATCAATACCAAAGCTTATTTTATCTTATACCTTGAAAGAAACTTATTTTCCTTTGCTACTCTGTTATTTTGCATTAAGATTTTTGGTACATAACTTAATGGTACCATTATGCCAGTGGCAATGCATTATAAATACACAGTAGAAACTATGCAAATATTATATTTTGTGAAAGCTATGAGCGCTACTACGCTGCGTATTTAGTGAATAATGAAATCTCTCACATTTACGCGCATTAAGATTCGAATCAATATTCGCTCACAGCACAGAAATGAAACGTGTGAAAAGACTACATATAAAATGGCGCAGAGCACACAAGTTTTCGCAGTCGTCTATTGAGTCGTTTTGCATTTTTTTGGGTCGTTCGTGATTACTGCGTTTTTATGTCAGCTTTGCTCAACGAACATGAGATACCAATTATTTCCAGTCATGATATGGAATTGGTGAATGATAAGTTTCCTTCTAAGCTTCTTCCTTCCACAATTTCATTGGTAGATTGTCAAATATCCTTCAGTAATATACTACTTCGAATTCTTAGTGTAAAGTTCAGATTATGATGGAAAGCATGAAAAGTAGTACAGCTCTTGGAGCGGATAAGATAAATGGTGACTTCCTCTATGTTGACGACCACAAGCTACATGCACTGTTCGTAGGTCATATGGCAATATACCATTGCACACACCCGTGTACGGTCCATTTGCAGAAAAAGCGTGATTGAAAGGGTATTCAGAGTTACCGTACAATTTGCTTGTTGAGAACATCACATGGTCTTCATGGAAATTATCCTGTTGCAAATAGTGACAATATTGAGTGAGGTTTATATGTAGACAAAACAGATTTCCGTAAGCTACTTTGCCATATGGACCGTATTCAAACCATAGTGAGAGCTATAGAGCTCTGTCAATAATATCACCTACCCTTTATTCTGTTCTTTGTCGAGTACAACACCGTATTCGACAGCGTCCGAGCGAAAGCTTCTTAGCGCTTGTTTACCGGAAAATGTACCCGTCCTATATAAAAATACTTGACGACTGGTATCAAAATTGCACAACAAAGATCAAACTCTTTGATTGGACCCTTGTTATACTCACTTAGAAAGCTCGAATTCGACAATGCGATATGAATTCGCTTAAGCCATTTACTGCTGCCGTGCAATGGATATTGGGTGAGGTTGGAATAAAATAGGCATTTGCATCTATGAAAAATTCTTATTCGACCTCCGTTTTTCAAATGACATCTTGTTTTTGACGAATTTAGAAGAACTATGATGTTAAGCGAATTGAACATAGTTTGGGTAAAAATAGAACTGCGGATAACTAAGAAGAAAATGCAATTCATGAAGAACAAATAGTGTTATGGAAAGGAAATAGAGATTGATGGTTCTCAATTTGAAGAAATTAAATCTTAGGTATACCATGGGCGATCTATAAACATACAATTCGATATGAAAGGCAAATCATGCAGAAAAAGAGAGCCACATGGGCTTGCGTTAAGACCTCAGAAATTATTGATAAATAGTTGTTTTGAGATGCTGGCATGATCTACGAACGAGTATCCAAGAATAAAGTAGATGTAGCGTCATTACACAGATAGTCTGATTTTGATTCTAGCAAACTAAGGTTTCATTATTTTAGCAGTCAATGAATGAATACCAGAGTCACTAAGGAAAATTGTGATCATCGGCGTAAAATAGTGAGCAGAAAAACATCATTTTTTAATGAGACGTAAGATTGAAATTCAAACAGGCTGCCAATAGTCATAATACAGTCATCACTTAACAATTTGCTAGAATCTGGTTCAGCTCACAAAAGACATTTTTTGTAAGCATTCGATTGTTATTGAATTTTTGCCAAATTTTACCAAGTAAAAGAATGATGATCTACATCTACTAAACTACCATTTGGATAATTTAAATGTTGAAATGTATGAAATGTTTTTTTGCACCATAAGATTAATTTAATTCAAAAAAGAACCACCAATATACGTGATTCCTTTGATTAAAGAAACAAATAAATTGGTAGAATACAGTGTAAATATTATGCAGAAAAATAAACATATCTAAGAGGAAGAAGGTGTAGAGGTAGGAGGTGCTGCAAGTACTACGTGGACGTCAAAACGCTTTTGACTTATTTTCTTATTGACATCACTTTTATCCGTAACAACTTTTTTTTTGCATTTTTCATTACTATCTAGACTACTCTGAAATTTAAATTAATTGTAATACACCGCAAAATGTGATGAATTATACAAATTTGTCTAGGACACCATTTTTGATTTTACCATTGGTTGTAAGTACAACGATAATTACTAACGAAGAACAAGTCGAATAATCATGAATACATTTAGTCTTATTCTACTTAAAAACTGTTGTTAATAAGCAGTGTGGTAACATCGTTAAGATATATTAGAAACTGAGAAAAAGCGAATGAAACAAAAGTATTATTGCTATGACTGGAGAGACAACTCATCCGAAGTAAATGCGCTCTAATTCGATCTGAAGAAGATTATATTGTAGTACTTTTTCCTTATGAATTTATTTAATTAAAATTCAGATTCTATGCATCCATATTCTTGAAACAGTTAAGTATGACTGATATTCTTTACGTTATTTGACGACAACAAAATACGTGCACTAAATAGTTCATTAACAGCTTATACTATTGCTTA
>KN716468.1:24466-35110 GCA_000816705.1 Dictyocaulus viviparus | reverse complement strand
AGTTCATTAACAGCTTATACTATTGCTTATCATAATCACCATAGCTGCTCCACCTAATAAAAACAATGCGTTTCTCAAACTAACATTTACACTGTATTTTAATATAAGATAAAGATAATAAGTTTACGGAAAGTTATATGTTAACTAGTTATTCCTTTTTAGCGTTTCATAGAGAAAAAACGATACTGATAACTGAGTTCATTATCTGAGGAACGAGACAATTAAAATGATATGTTCTGATGATAATTAATTTTCTTTCTATTTGTAATTATTTTAGGTGGAAATAGAAAAAATTCAAAGTCAGGAAATTGCGCTCTCTCATCGTTAAAACTCATTTAAACAGAAAATCGATGCTTTGATTCATATGAAGCATTAAAACTTATAATATTCTCTCACAAATCATACAAAATACACAATTAAATATCGAAGCACTACCTTTAAACAAAAATTCCTTAACCAATCCTATTGTTTTTTTTTCTCGGTTAGATCTTCAATAGATTTGTATAATGTTTAGAGGAATTTACTCCTTCGATCTCTACTCCACCCATTTATTAAACTTCATCATAAAATTAATTGCAATCAATTTTTTCACTATAGTGTTTAAATGTTCAGGTCTACATAAAAACTTGCGTTATTATTTCCGCCGTGTTTCGCACATGCTGCAGCTTGTTATCAATAGAAGCTTGAAGCGTTTTGAATTGAAGTCGTTACTCATTCAACCTTTCCATCGATCGGTAAACATGATGTTTTCATGGATTTTGTCCACACTTCATTAAGAGAAACTATAAACAATCCATCCTTGACTAATGTTTCATGTGATTCATTCAACTATTATATATTTTTGCCTATGTCTAATATTTTATTAATGGAAACGTTTCATTTTAATTAATTTCCTCTTATCTTGTACCATATTTACATTGCATTTCTAAGCTAAATCAGTTAAAAATGCAAAGGTTTTGTTGCAATGACCTTCACTATTATTCTACAAGATATGAAAATGAATTTGTTTTCTTGGCTTCGTATTAGATATGCCTGAAAAATTCTCCTGTGTGCAAACATTATCGATTAACCTTGAAGCATTAAAGTAACGTATTTCTACGTCGCGGTTACAGTTTCTCTCTGATGGTTGTAACGCATATTTGTTTTTTTTGTAGTCATTGTGTTTAATTCTGTGGTTTTTTCTTCATTCATTTGATTCATATATTACTTTGTGGTGCTTTCTAACAAACTCGCTTTATTGATTCACTATAAACGTGCTTAATACTATGCACGAAGCTGATATAAACAATCGATTTTCTCGAGAAAGTGTTGTTTTTGATTTTTAGTCTCATTAGTGCGCTGTTGGAAAGAATTTAACCACAATTCAAATGAAATATAAGAAGCAAAGTTGGAGACACAACAGAGTTCATATGTAAAATCGCCGTGCATCGACAATTGTGGTGACCCGTTCTTTAACCAATATTTGCATCAGACGCCGCTCATCACATCACTAAGACCTCCGGTTCCCGAATGAGGGGGCGTGGTTGTGTTTCGACTAACGCCCAGACGCACAACACCTCACAGAATGTCTCTTCATCTCAGCGTTAACAATTTCATTCTCCGCCGCTCATTGCGCTGTTTCTCCGAGCACGGGCTTTAATCTAAATCGTTGTGTTCACAACGTCTCCGCTACACTCGCGCTCTTTGGGAATCACCGAATATCTTTTTCTTCCTGACAACTCTGTCGTATTTTTAACTCTCTTTTTCCTTCATGATCACTATAATCACCACTGCTCCGCACTTATTGTCCTAGAAATTGTCATGTATCATTAAATACTGTTTTATATGGCATTCATGTTGCTTATCATTTAAGTGTTGAAATTTGTGACATAAAATTCTTATTCCCAATTCAATAGTTACCTTATGAGTTTAAAATGAATTTTTTCGTGTAGGCATATATGGTAAATGACTTTTTTTTTATGTCATTACTAATCCTATTTTATTTGGTGAACATTTGTCATAACATTTATTGTTTATTCTTATATCCTATCATTAAACGTGCTTATGCTTCAAACGACGCAACACACCGTTTCAAATAATGGCTCTATTTTTGAATAGCAAGCTAATTTAATAAAATGTTAAACAATTCGACGACTTTTCGTCATTAGTAAAATAGTTAATTATGCTTGCACAAAAAAGCATTCATATATTTAGTTCATCATTTTGAAGATTACGAAAATCTTGTAGTTTACGATAAGAGCGCATTTTATTAAAATAAGTTAAACCCTCTGCAATCTCGATGAGTGTGCGCTAGACAACAAAGAATATGCCAACCGCCACGTGCCAACTGAGACTGACTATGCGCCGAGGTTATGCTCGCCAACCGATCGATATTCTTACTGAAATGCTTTCATGATGTATACTAGCCGAAAATGATCGATTCCGCTATACTGGAAACCATTTGTCGTAGAGCAAATGAGAAAAGTCGATGTCTTCAATAGAACCATTTCTAGATGTATAGGTTGCATTTTTTGGATAGGTGTAATCAGTTTATACTATTTTTGCTATGAAGACAGTAAATCATTGACATCTAACCAATTGAATGGAAATTGAGTGGTCTGATAAGTATTCCGAAGACCTTTTTCCACTAGTTAAAGCGTTAAGGCTTTAAACCTTCGTTTAATCTGCACATCGTAGAGGTCCTTGGTCGCCAATGACGGTTAGAGAATGTTCTTAACATTGCCGTATCTAAATTCTGCTTGACCAGTGCCCAGTATGTCTAAACACTTAAAAACAAAAATAACGTTAGGTATGAGTAAATCTAAATAGAAACCCAAAGCGATCTGGTTGATGACAGTTCTAAAGGAATGAAATAATCAGAAGTGCTGTGGCACTTCTGTGTTATGTGTGCAATGCAGACGATCTTATGATATGAACGGAAACTGAAGAAAATTTTGAATCTTTATGAGTGGAAAAAGATAGTTGATTGAATACGTAGTTTTTTTGTTACTGATAAAATGTGTCACTTAAGCAGCCTGGGTATTGTGTGAAAGTTTATATTATATAATTTATACATGTCGTATATTTATACAACCGTGAAGCAGTTTAGGGAGTTGAGGGTTCCAGTTGTAAATTGGATCTTTCGTAACAATAGCAATGGTCGTTTTTCATTTCCACTTTTTCAGAAGCATTGTGTATGTTGCTGATATTGAAACTTCAGGTGATGATTATGGAGATGATGCTTTGTCATTTGCCAGGTGTCCGCTCCCTTCTATCACAATCTGTTCACAGCAAACAATTACATAGCGTGCGTGGATGGAGGCAAGCGCGCACTACATTGAGATGAGGAGAGGGCCAAACGGCCCTTGTTCTGATTGGGTCGTCGCGATCGATCGTCGTCGTTACTATCAATGAATAGGATATGCGCCTGGGTGGCCTTCTTTGCTTTTCCTTTATTTCAAAAATATATTCGTAAAATAGGACTCTTATTTCTATCCGTACATTATCATCCATGAACCCAAATTTTCGAAACATTTAAAAAAATCTAATCCACACTAGTACATCTTCTATTTTGCTAGAAATCGAAATATATGGTAGTTTTCGATTACACATCAGAACCTTTCCGTGTCTTCATCACATTCTTTGTGTTAAAATGTCAATGAAAGTACATTGCGGTTATTTTTGGTTGATCAATGATATTCGTCAATTAATACATGTAATACTTACATTAGTAGGTGTGCATATAGGAATTTATAATTCAAACGTCTTTCCATCCCTTTCACAATTCTGGTTTGCTTAGAATCTTGACGAATGAAATTAGTATTGGTTGGTTGCAGTCGACAGACATTGTTGTTAGCAGCATCAATCTCACGCTCTCACTTCCTACATTCACTATATACATGTAGATGTATACACATACATGCATGCACCTACACCTACACATCGGTGCATTATATGCACACCACATTATTATTCTCGTCTTCACACATGAAAGATCACGAGCAACAACCTCATTTCGCTCATCATTCTGACGGTTCTATACGTTTGTGCTTCGATTGCTGATAATCGGATGTCGGGATTACGTGGCTACAGAATGCAGGGATGATTCATTAACGATATTTATCGCGAAATTTTTATTCATTCTATTGATTTATACGTTCAGTGTGTTAGTAAGATTAGTCTTTCAGTTTGTATAAACATCCACTTTCACATATTTATTTTTATATAAAACCAATGAATGTATCTGGTTGGTTGTAATAGTACGGTGAGAAACCTGCAAACGAAACAAAGAGTTAGTGAGTGATGCGGATTCGTGAGCAGAAACTGTAATAGAGGTAGCGATAAGGA
Source organism: Dictyocaulus viviparus (assembly GCA_000816705.1). NCBI lineage: Eukaryota > Metazoa > Nematoda > Chromadorea > Rhabditida > Metastrongylidae > Dictyocaulus > Dictyocaulus viviparus. The sequence continues at coordinate 30,784 of KN716468.1, read as the reverse complement.
TTGTACGATTGTTAAAAAGTAATTGTCAGTTTTAAAAAGAAAAAAAATCTCAAAACTTACATTTCATCTGATTGAAGAAGCCGCATAATATTCACTATGTAGTTAATTATTACTTTTCGACAAAGTTTGTTTTCAATATCACGTTATGAATTTGTAAAGTAAAAACAATAATGACATTCTAATTTTATTCGTTTGCTATTAATCAATAAAGTTGAGTTCTTAACTATTAGATATTTTCTACGAAGGGCAAACAGACGGTCGATAGGAAAATCGTTTTCCAATCAAATGCAATGGAACTAGGAAATTTATTTGGCGGTTATCTTTTCATATTTTTTTAAATTTCGACTTTTTTCGTCATCTTGAAAAATGTAATTTTTTTTCTATCATCATCAAACGCTGAATAGATCACATCCGACAATGAGAATGCCTTTTCATTGAGAATTTCATTACTCTTCACCCATTTTGTGTTTGTCTTATTAACGTTTCTATTTGTTATTCATTTATCGTATTGTATATTTTTATGTTTTATTTTAAATGACATGTGCGTGTTACTAAATTTTACAATCACTGCTATTTGACAAGCACCTACCATTTATTCTGAATACTCGAATTATCCACCATTCAATCGAATTCACATAATCATAGTTGAGGCGACGAGTTTGGCCTTCGATATGAGTTGGTATAATTGTGAGGACAATTTTTAGGAATTTCATTAATATATATCATATCAGAATTCGATTAATTGAGTGTGTATGCCTCATCTGTCTATTATATTTTATTTGTATACCTATAATCTTATTTAGAAATACTTCAAATTACTTCTTCATGTAACTTCAGTGACCACTGTTCATTTCAGTGAAAACGCAATGGTCCTTGAAATTCTTTATTACACACGAAGCGGTTCTATTACTGTTGATCGTCAGCAGGTTATCTTGTAGAGTTGTTCTTTAAAGTGTTATGAAATGTTTATGAACTCACCAAGCTCTTTGAGTACATTTTTTGGCGTATGAATATACCTCCTTAATATTTTATTAACCTTAACAGTACAAGCACTCATATAATTGCTTGTGATTCTGTTTATAACATCACATCATCATTAAAACACCTCAATGGTAAAATTAGTTCTTAGTTTCGAGGTGGGAATCGTAAGAAAATGAAACGATTTACAAAGTAGAAAAGTTTTTTTTTTGAAATTCTTTGGTCTCTGTTTTATTGACCAATTCAGTACGTTATTTGATAGAATCTTCTTTGCTAGTTCTTTATTTATTTGATAGGAACTTCGATTCCATTGCAATATTTGAATGGGACAGATTTCAAAGTTTTTCTTATGGACGCACTATTATCATTTTTTTATTCATTATATTGTTGTTTACGTTTTAACATTTGAGGGTGATGAGGTGGTGGTGATTTCGCTTGAACACTTCAGCTGATTGATTCATTTCTGTGTAACGTGAATGCAACTATGGCGTTAGTGGTGATGGTGGTGGTGAATTGTTCGTTTTTGTGCGACAATCGCTGATTCAACCTTCTGAATCATCCCTCATTTCGCTAATGGTAGTGAGTGCATGCATTTGAACGTTCAGGCAGACCGAATAATGTTTTTCAAATGATATCCAAAAAATTTTATTTCTTACTCCAAAATATTTGTTATAAAAATAATTTCGTGCATGTTTTATATGACGTAATTCATACAAAGTTATGAACTTTAAATTAAAGGATTTAGTGCTAAAAAATGATGGATTGAATGACCCTCAATGGAATGGGGTAATCTAACATGCTTCTGATTTAACACATTTGTGATTAGAGAACTTCGATTTTACTTTGGAGTGAAAATTTTACTTTTTTCTTCTTTGATTTGTTTTCAAATTTCTCAAGATTCACCTCAGCCGACCATTATATGATCGACTTGGAAATAAATGTTAACATTCACCCTAATTTTCCGCTTTGAGTTTTGCGCACTATATTACACATTATCCTTCTATTACAAATAATTTCTTTTATTTTATGACGTCATGATTTTTTCTTATTGACCATTAGAATTGTAAATCTAAGTCTCGACTTCAATGGTACGAGACATTCAAACGATTTCGGTCTCTACCATTTTGCTGAGTTAACCATGAAACTCAGACCATCAAGCGTTATTTTGAAGCCACACTTTACGGTTTTCTGTCTGGCGTGCCAGTGGTGCAATACATCGGACTTCGTTCTGTTATCATTCAATGCATCATTGATTTCTTTGTGATAGCGTATTATCGACAGAGTTTACATTATAAGCAAGTGATAGCATATCAGACCAACAAGTTCGAATCCTATCTGCGGTTTCGAGGTTTATGATTCACTCAGCAACATGTAATTTCTTAAATTGGTCTTGAAACCGAATGCTGCTACTTCTGTGCCGCTTGAATAAGCACGCTGATGGTGATGATGTTGGTGTTGGCGTTGCGGCCGTCACTGCGCAATAACCGGTCTGATTTGTTAACCGATGATAATTTGATTGATTTCTAGAGGCACTTGTCATATTTTACAATGGTAAGTGTTTTTTTTTGAGCGTTGGTAAATCTCGCTCAATTTTTTTACGATGGGAACTTCTATGGTTACAACACGATATTCTTGCTACAGAATGTTTATTTCATCTACACATTTACATATTGGAAATCTATAATTTCTGTTTGACCTGGGATTTATTTCAGTCACTTAGAAGTTTTCCTTCATCGACTAATAGGTTTGAAATTTTCTATGCAACCTTATTGATTTTGTTTTTTTTGTGTTTGTGAACCCTCCGTGTTATGAACATTACCAAATCGGAATTTCTCGTTTTGTATGGTTATTTTTCGATTTATTACCTGATGTATTCAAGTTTTACCTATTCAATCTATTTTTTTCCATCAGCAACATACATTACAACACCTGTCTACTATTTCCATTCTTTTCTAAGTTCACTTTACTACTAAAAAAAAATGCGGTGTATCACGAAATAACGTGAATTCGATTTGAACATCACCATCTTGTCCGATAGCATAGAAATGTGTTATGATTCTTATACAGTTTTGCATATTGCTCTAAAATCAGTGCTATCATGCAGCAATGAGAAATGCAATGCAATGCGAATGAGGTAAATGGTAAGGAAAAAAGGAAATTGAAACTGCTATGTTGTTAGGAAATGAGGTTTCGTCTACATGCAAGTATTAAAATTGAACAAGTGCTCAACAGTACGGCTTTTTAGTAATGTTATTCGTTTTAATTCACAATATTAACCTGATCTGTTGCTACTTTCCACAACGTTTTCACGTGTTTAAAGCATGACTTAATAAAGATATGCATTTCTATATCGATGATTTAATATGTGAATTTTAAGCTTAACAAATCACTGGAGACTAGTGCACTTAGTTTCATTTAGAGAAAGTCACGGAATGTTTCGATCATACAGCCAGCTATCATTTTACTGGCACATTTCTTGACATTTATTAGTGTTGACGTATTGCTGTTTTTACTTCATTAACAACAGATGGGTGCTGTAATCGACATGCATACCAGAACTTTCTTACCAAGATACCACTAAAATATTGATTTTTTTAAGGCTTATTCAGTTCATGTTCTCAAATAGTTTACATCATCACCACGAATATATGAATTTTCCATTAAGTATCTATATCTTTGTGAATTGATATATTTTGTTTTTGTTTAGCATTTACGGTGCTGATATGTAATATTTATTATCCAGAGACGGACGTTTCGATGCATACCGTATTCTTCCTGTATTTTAGCAATGTAAGAAATAGTCATGTCAATTGGTATATGTAGCAAAAATTATAACTGCTTTGATAGTGTTCATTTGAGAGCTTCTACTGTTTTTATGGTGACAGTTTTTGATAAAGGATAGTTGTAACTAGAAGCGCTCAACTAAAATTGGCTCAGGATGACTGGCTCTCTCACTCATTCACGCTCCCACTCTCACGCCCCTTATCCTTACTCACACTCTATATTACCATAGCCTTCACCTCATGCCTCATGCTATAGATTCCATCTCCATTTCTTTGTGGATTATTGTTTGTTTTATTAGACATATTGCGATTTGTCTTTTTTCAAATGTGACTAGTAAGATCCCGAAGCCAGTGTCGTCATTGTAATTGAAACACGCATTGTTTCGTTTAGTTTTTTTAAAATGTCATTAGATGAATTCAATATATTTTTAGCCATGACGGTGGGTAATATGCTGGTTATCAGCTTGCTAATACCGTTATTGACTACCACACATCTGAATGTGAGTTTCATTTCATTTCGTTAATATTTCAATATTTAAGACAAATAGAAGAACGGAGGTACATTTAAATGCTCCTGATGTCAATAAACGAGTAGTAACTCAATGAGTTTTGGATAAAGTAATGCAATGTTATACTTACGATTTAGTGACATGCGACTATTATGATTTGAAAAACAGTCGATCATTTTCATAAGATATCGTGAAATGTGAGAATTTTCGTCTAATCAGTAGTGGGATTAAGCAAATACATCAATGTCGATTATAGACGTATTTTTGCGCTTTTGCCTTTCCGGCTGTACGCTGCATACACCTGCTTTTCCGGTTTAGCAGCCTCACCAAATGAACTTTTCTTAAACATCTGCGGCGGCATTAATTGTGCTAAGAATAGTGACGTGGTTACCGTTGAAATTATGCGATCAATTGCTCCAAGAAAAGTGTATCAGACTTTTTAAAATTTTGTAATCCTCGCACACGGTATCTCTATTTGATAAACATATGACGTTTTGAGGCAAATTCAGGCTTTGAGATTTGTTTTTTATACCTGAAGAGTTCAGCAACTTACTACTTCAAAAATTAAATCATTATGATTTATAGAGTCATGCTTCTTCTTTTGATGAATCATCATCATCTAAAAAACATGAAAAATTCGTCCCTTTGGTGGCATTTCAATGCGGTTATCGTAACAAATATATGAATGACGATGGAATGTGGATCACCGACGACAATCGATATGCGACATGTCTTAGTGGGAAGCTAGACATCCTCAAATACTGTAAAAAGGTAAATGGCGGTTTTCTTAAATGCGTTACTTCTTTGAAGTATAATTTTTCCAAAAAATGCCAATGATACACCCGATAACACACTATGACTTAATAAAAAAAATTATATCACTAAAAACTTATTGAGATCGTCTTTCTTCAACATAAATAATAATAGTTTATTATTGGTGTTGTAGCTCGTTGGATTTGATCAAGTAGGGAAATTAAATTGAAAAAAATATGAGAGGTGCAATATTTTCAAGCTTTTAAAAAAATAGGCAGATATTAATTGAAATCAAAAATTTGTTCCGATTAAGTTGAGGATTTGAGAGTTTTTTCCTTCGATAATTATCCTTACGAAGTTAGGATACATTTCTTTTTTTTCTATATTCAATATGGGGGTGATATTGAGAATTTTTTGTAGAATTTCGCTCTCAACAATAAATCATTCTTATCATTTTGTGAGTAAAAAGTGAAAAATATGTTCTCGTTCCTACCAATCGATTGATGGTACAAATTCGAACGTTGATTCTCATTAACGAAAATCTGTTCAGTCCTGCAAGACAGAAGTGGTTGTATTATTTTCTAGAGTGTACCCTCTGTACTATGGTCTCATTTGACTCAATTTCCGGTTTTCACAAAGTGATTATTTAATACGAATCGCAAGTACTGTAATAGATGTGAATTAGTATGCATGAGAACAACAAAGTTTCCGTACAAATCAGTTTCGTTATTCCCAAACTTTTTCGAATTCCTCAAGCAACCACTAAAAATCTGATGCGTTGATTGAAGTTGTATTTTGAATTCCTACGAATTCAACTTGCATTGGGATTCATCTCCAATGAGTACTTTAAGTTTATGATGCACAAACGTTTTCTATTTATTCACTCATGTGAGGAAATGGCTTCAATAAGCACTACGCTAAGAAAAAATTAAAAGATTTTTAATTTTCTTTGTCCTTTTATAATCACTCAATTTAGATACTCTTTTAGTTATTTATACATTTCTGAGAAATGATTTTTTAGAATGCTCATGCTATTATTCATTGAACTAATGTGTTGAGTATAATCTGTTGTGTGAGTGAGTATACGAAAAGCATGCTGATGAGTTCAACTCTTTGTATTATCGATAGATATGAACACGAATGGATTGATTGTAGAGAATCAGTTGCATTGTCTTAATCGATATTTCTGTCAAATTTTGAGGCTTTTTTTTCAAAATGCTTTGTACTCGCACACTTTTGAACTCTTTTCGAAATTAATGATTATTTGTTAAGCTAAGCCAATGTATTATTATTAT
>KN716468.1:12097-24339 GCA_000816705.1 Dictyocaulus viviparus | reverse complement strand
CACGTCAACTCCGGTGAATCCTGTAATGATTACCAGCACTGGAGAGATATAGCTACCAAGCAGTGTGTCGCAAAGGTACCGCTATTAACGTGCACGTGTTTTAAATTTTCACTGTGCACATTTTCTTTTTAGGAATTCAATGGCAAGGCGATGACTGTTCGCTCTTTTGCTGTGCTAGAACCATGCAGTCTTGATCTGTTCACTGGCGTTGAGTTCGTGTGTTGTCCGGCAGTTGGTATGAGTTTTATTTCTTTTAATTTAAGTCACGTACCCATATCGAAGCGTTATCAGCTGTTCAGTCAACGTCGAGTGTAGTTTTGCAGAATGTAGATTGCTTGCTGAAACAAATTCTCGTTTTATTTTCTACTGTTTCGACTAAACAGAATGGCCGTAGTGACCCAATGAGATTCATGTCAATTAATGAAATACATAATTTAATTTACTTTATTATTCTGTAGTGCGTAATAGCTAACCAAATAAGTGTTAGCCGACTTTGACAGTGCTTGTGGTGAAATTGGTCTTAAGTTAAACCTCTAGAAGGCGATATTTATAAAGAAATAATGCCCCATTTACTCTCGATGGAATGAACATCATAGAACGCTCAAGATATACGTAGTCGACATGATGCACGAAATAGCACTAGAGCTTAGCAGAAGAAGAAACGAGCGGCTTAGGGAACATATAAGAGCATCGAGGAAGTAGTGAAGAAAACAAAAAGACAAAACTCCGAGCTCATCTTCTTGACACGACGGTTCTTCTTGCATTACGTTCTCCTCAGACTCGTGGACCATATGAAAGCAGGATGGACGATCACTGAGCGTAATATAATGCTCCATCGTAAGCGTGATGCTTGGCGTTTTCCGTACCACACAAATGGAAGAGAGAATACGAAGTTTTGATCTTTGTCAATGATCAAAAATCCAACGTGCAGCCGTACCCGCCAGGTTCTTGAAGACTAGGTAGATCGGACATATGATGCGTATGAATGTTGACCATTGGGTGGGAGTGATTGAATCCTACTGAACATCAAAAGAGATCACCAAGCCGATGGTTTTGCCTTTTCACAAAAGCGCTAGAAAGGAATTATGATGCTCAATGAAAAGTACCCTCAGAGCGAAAAGCATTTATTGAAATACTCTCGGGCGCGGTAAGGAGAAATGCAAATTTTACTGCTACCATTTCGTAACTGTCGATGGTCAGTGGGTATCCAGGTGATCCAGATGGCTCGGTAGTGCATATGATACTAGCGTGTACTATATGGTTAATCTACCACGTGGCATTATTGTAAAGCAGCACCGACAACAGTTTCTATGCAGATGCAAAATGAACGTTTTCTTCTATCCGTTAATCATTTTCAAGTCACATGGAAGTAGACACAACATTCAGCAAACATTTATTCATGTTCTCATGTGGTCTATGATTGTTTTTAAATATGCAATATGATATTTTTATTTGAAATTTGCAAATAATTTCTTTTTCTAATTTTTCTTATAAAATCTTTAATAACGAATAAACTATGCCTTCTATTACCATATTCTCCCAAGTCCTTAGAAACAATTATGGCTATTATTCTTATTCTTAAAATGAACTTGAAATCTATTGTTAAATAGGATGGGTTGGAACGACATAGGATTGATTGAAGATTTTTTTATTTGCTATTCTCATTTCTTATTCTTATATAAATTGTCGGGATTCATAGGAAGGCGAGAAATTCTAAATAATTTTTCGGACTTATCCTCAGTGTGTACATAGATTGGTGCAATAACTATTCTTTTCCAGATAAAGTCACTTCTGTCGTTGTCAATCGACAAGACGCAGGACATTCCAAGTTGCCGCCAAAGGAAGATGAGACAGAAGAAGATTATAATGAATACGATGACAGTGATGAGGGTGATTCGACTGAGATAATTTTTCAACTTTAACCTACTTCATTTTACCGACACATATTATTACAGATCTATCTACTGAAAAGTCATCAGAAGATCAAGATCCGTATTTCAAGAATAGAGATTCTTCTAACGAACACGAAAACTTCAAAGATGCCGAGGATCGTCTTGATAAGAAACATCGCGAAAAGATTGATAAGGTTGTATCACAATAACTAATCACTTAATATCTCTACAGTTTCTCATGCACAGCCCGAATTACTGGAAGGATCCAAAGTGGTTTCCTTTTTAGAGGATGTTTGAAAATCTGTCTTTAAAGTCGTGTACCTGATAAAATTAGGGTCAGACGTTTTTGTTATCACCTCCGCATCATAGCGAGTGGTGACAGGTGTTCTACAAAGCCAACGATAATTTGAAGTGAAACGTTCTTGAGTTTCCTCTAACAGTTTTTCTTTTTTACGCTTCTTTAGATCTGAATGGAACAGTCTTTCTCAGTTGTAACACTATTTCACTTAATGTTCGACGACGTAGATAGTAGAGCCCAATATGCTATGTAGGAGCACCGGAGTATAGATGGTGTAATTTTTCTTCGTTGGTTTTTTGAGAGAACATAGATGGAGCGTAATTGTTAGCTTTTATGAATAAGATTGATATTGTCACCTTGGCAAGTGAATTTTTACTAGGACGACGACAAATTTGACATATATTTATTTTTATCTGAGCTACAACGTCTAGTTGTAGATATCAAGCGCTCCTAGGATGCTTAACATCATAGTGTACTTTATTGTTCATCAGAAACATTTTTCAACCGTTATAATACCTTAACCATTGGAATGACTTCACAATATTATCGGAATTTTCCGACTTATTGATCGAGTTGAAATTTTCGAAACACTTGTGATATTGATTGTTTTCAAGTTATAAATTTGATAGCTTCCTCATTATTCATTCATAGCGTTGCTATTCCTAGGTTATGAAAGAATGGGGAGAACTCGAAGCACGCTATCAGCAGATGAAGGCGAAGGATGCCAAAGGGGCGGAGTCCTTCAAAGTATCCATGACTAATCGTTTCCAGAAGGTATGTTAGATTTTAATGTGAACACATCTTTTCAATTATGGGTAAAAGAAAAACTTCTTATAAATTATGTTTTTGTGCTCTTTAATTTGTGCAATACATTCGTGCATTCAAGTTGACCCATATTCTTTCAATCGCTTCTTCAGACTATGTCTCTTTATTAATCGATAAAATTAAATAGTAATTTTTAGACTGTCGCATCTCTTGAAGAAGAGCATAAACGTCTCAAAAAACAACTTGAAACTACACATGAAGAACGTGTTCAGGCTATTCTGAACGAAAAAAAGAGAACTGTGAGCTAGTTTTTATTTTATCATTATAACTAATTATTTTATTCACTATAATACCCTGAGAATATTCTAGGCAACGCATGATTATCGCCAAGCACTTGCCATGCATGACAAGTCTGCTAACAAACACCACGTTTTGAAAACACTTAAGGTTTATTTTTTTAGTTAATTTTTATTTCTTGTATTGATTCGAGAAAGAGACGGTATTGTTTTTGATTGGTTTGTAACTTCTTTTTTTCAGACTTACATTAGATCTGAGGAAAAGGATCGAATTCACACTATCAATAGGTATCGCCATTTACTTCGTGTTGATCAAGCTGAGGCTGCAGCGTTTAAGCCAACTGTGTTACACAGACTAAGGTTGATATCTGGAAATCATTTCTATACTAATCATGGTCTTTTGTGCATCGAGGACAATACATTTTATTTACAGATACATCGATCTGAGAATCAATGGCACTTTAGCTATGCTTCGTGATTTTCCAGACTTAGAGAGTCAAGTGCGTCCTATCGCCGGTAAGTATAAATATGGAATATCATATAAATTCGCTTTTTCTATTTTTTTTTTGAATCTTACTTATTTCTCTTCTACGGTCATTCGATTGCATAGTTCGAGCATAATGTATGTGAGTAAAATCGTCCTCAATGAACAAAAGCAGTTAGTACAATGCATATCATTTGCCATTCTATTCTTTTTTCTCTTCTCGGCAATAATTATAAATGTTTGGTAATATGTTGCTTATAATTGTTAGACTTGATATTTTCAATTTTTTATCCAGACGTATAATTATTTTACGCGTTGACCATAATTCATTCATTTTTGGAATATCTAATAGAATTGAGCTTATGTTTTGACAAATTTCAAATTTTTAAAGCCTGGAACAGATTATACTAATGTGAAATCTACTGTAATCCACATTCCCACACTTGCTCTGAATAAGAAATATAAATATAGAATGAGGCTATTCGAACTACAGCGCACAGATTTTATCCTCAAAGTCTTCAGAATGTCAAGCATTGTGATATTAGAAATCAAGGAAAATCTAGCGTTGTCTTTCATTTTCGATTTAATGTCAAAGAATAGTTTTATTTACTCAGTTTTTCAGTTGCTTACTGGTCAGATTTCCGACGTGAAAATACTCCAGAATTGTCTGATAGCGCAATTGATGCACTGAATTCTTTAGATAGTGATGCGAAGAATAAGAGATTGGTGGATTTATATAAGGTAAGAATAATGATGTATCAAATATAAGACAGTTACTTATGCTGATTTATAGGAAGCCTACGAAAAACTTCATCCAAGTGACAAACTTGACGTCAAAGCACCACAAGGGACAACACCAGTGACTACCACAGTCGACAAGGCTTTTCATGAGCAAACAAAGGTTAACTCATAATTAAATGATTGTATATATGTCTACCGAAAAGCTCTGTCCATTTTTGGAACAAACACAAACAGATTTTGATTATCGTGAATATTAAGGCAATTCTCAGATAACGTTTCATTTTCTGATGTGAAAAACTATATCAGTCTTTGTTTCATCTCTCTCATTTCTGAGTTTTTTGCTTTCGAAAAAATTTTGAAGGACAAAAACAAGTTATTACTCAGAAGGTGGTAAGCCCGAACAATATGATTGATGCAACAAGATTTTCCACCCTAGTTTTGCAATTTTTTGAAAATTTCTCAAAGCAATATGTGGCCTGACATTACAATGATGCATAACGTCCTTCCAACTGAATATCGCCAACCTCTTTTCTTTGAATGCTATCCTTAAGTTATTCAGTTAATGGCGATACTCCGCCAATTTGTGCTTTTCGTTCAGTTTTAAAATCTCATAGTGTATCGGTCCTCGAATGTCCAGACATAAACAACGTATAGACAACATTCTCAGAGTTAGATTTGACTTAAAAGTAGAAGGGCTAGGTTTTCTGGGTTATCAACATGCACTTTTCCTTACGATGTATTCGTAAAGAATTCACTTTTAATCATTATATGTCATCCCGTTCAAGAAATGCTTGATTATGTTCTGAACAAAAAAAAATGTTCATACAACAACTCGATCATCCAAATCTTCCAACGCAATTCACGTTGCACTATCCAGAATGCTCCCATACCAACTCTGTCTTCTGAATATGGTCCGAGATGGTTTACTAAACTTAATTAAATCTTTTTGTAATGTTTTATGCTATTAGCAAAGGATCTTATCCAAGCTTGGTCTGAACAACATCGTCGTTGACCAAATATGATCTCGCAGAACGTGGCTTATCAGAAAGATCGAAATGAGTTGTTTCAAATTTTTTGAGCCATGTTCTGTATGCTCTATCAGAAATTGTACCTTTAACAAATATTTTTACTAAATTTCTGCTTGCCTTTGAAGCATTTTTTCCTTTTGTAAATTCATGTTAAATACAGTGGTGTAAATCAGATTTGTCACTATCCATAAGTACACCATCGTTTTGCACTGAAGACCAATGTTAATTGACTTTGTTCTAATTCATTCGCTACGTCAGTATGAATATATTAAGCAATAAGGGTAGAGGTTCAAATAAACATGTGCTTACGTGTCGAAAATCGTTTTCAGAGATACGGACAGGGTTTTCAGGTAGACTTTAAAACCTCGTTTCAAAATTTAATGGGTGTTCATTCTTTTCTGGCTACTGATGGTGTCTCCTAAGGAGCTTTTTAACGATAGACAGTAATCTAAACGTTTGTGACGATTGGTGATATCATTTCAGATTAAATGAAATTACAAGTAGAATTTCCTTTCAGTTACTCTCTGAAGACTCTCATAATTCCGAAGAGGACGATGATGAGTACTATGAAGACGAAGACGACGAGGAGGTAAAAAAGAGTCCGATTGTGATCAAGCCAAAGGTGTATTGAATAGATAATAGATATAGCCATGTGTGAGTCACATTATCGTATAGATTACTATGCTGTAGGTTGTCGAAATTCGAAAAAAAGAAGATATGAAGAAGCTCACTCCTCCTAAACTGGTTGAAAAATCAGTCCAAACTGAACGCTTACCTCAAGAAGATGACTTCGACTCCAATGAGAGTGATGAGGTGATCTTAATTTCAAAATTTTCGAAATATCAAATAAATTTTGTATTTCTTGCATATACTAGAAGTCAGTGTACTTGTTCCTCGTTTACAGGATATAACAAAAGAGCTTCGCGTGGATATTGAGCCGATTATTGACGAGAAACCCGCCTTTTATCGTCATGAAAAGTTGGTACAAAACCAGGTAACCTATTATTTTTTCATACACATGTATCAGATGTTATGCAAGTTCTTTTTTCGGTGAGAAACCCCACAAAAATATTGTGCCATGTTTCTCATTTAGAAGGTGATTATGTTTTTAGAAAAGGAGTACTTCCACTGTGAGGCAAAGCATATAATGTTTATGTCTTAATAAACAGGAGATTTTTAGAAGTCTACCTATTACGAAAGCGGTTTACTGTCTTCGTCGCAGGCTGTGTTTATGGTTGGAGCAGTAGCTATCGTCTCAATAACAATTTTGGTCGCAACAATTATAAGACGTCGACGAATGCACCAGGGATTTATTGAGGTGATCATTGTTTATTTAAACATTTTGGAACATACATAAAATTTGAATAGGTCAGTTCCAATGAATTTGTGGACTATATTGCTATACTTCCTCATGGTAGCTTTTTGATGTCATGTTGAAATCATAATCACTGCTAGTCGAAATTTTCATATCGAAATTCAGGTTTTGAAAAAAAGTGGTATGAAGATGTTGAGATGATATAAATGACAAATGTTATAAGCCTAATAATATCGCGAGGATTCTTGATAGCATGTTAGGACAGCGTGGATAGTGTGTTATTAATTTCGTATAAGTAGTGGCTGATAGGAGGAGTTTTCACTCATGTTTGGAATGGTATCGATCAATTGAAGAGCCGTGCGCGTGAGCAAGATGCTCATCACTCCGATCCATCGATCAGTAGGTGTTCATGGGTGGAATGGAAAATGTGTTAATCAGAGAGTATAAATTCATTGGCATAATGATAGAAAAAATCCTCTGTGTCGTAGAGGATATTTTTCTACGGTACGGTTATTGCTTCAGATAAAACACTGCTTATACAAATAGACGTCTTCGTCAACTTGAACATTCCTACAAACTGGCTTTTTCATCACAAAAAAACTTCGTTTTTTAAACAAAAATCGTTTTATTCTTCGTTGGAGAAAGTTTTCCAAATTGTGTTTTTCTGTGAAATAATACAAGAAATTTCTCTCCATTTTTAGTTATTTAGCCAATAGAGAGAAGAAGTTATTTTATAACTCAAGAATCATAGCTACCAAAATGTAACACAAAGTGCTAGATGTTTCCTAACTAATTTTATAATTAATTCTTTTGTACAAATGCCAAGAAAATGCTTAAATTCTAGGTCGACGTTTATACGCCAGAAGAACGTCACGTAGCTGGAATGCAGGTGAACGGCTACGAAAATCCTACGTATTCATTCTTCGATAGCAAAGCATAAGTTTGTTGTCGTCGCGTATTTTTCGTAATCGATATATAATATTTACGTAATAATCTCTCATGCAATTCTCTTACCTTAACGAGCATTCCTCGAGTAGGTTTATTTCACATCTTACACACAACCTCTGCACCTGTTGTTAATTTTATCATCTGACAAAGATGAAGTACTCGTTGTACGTTTTTTTGCGTCCGTTGTTCTACCATTCTGGTCGTGTGATTAGCATTGTCGTTTATACCACTATTACTCATCTTCTTCTGTTTTACTCTTGCAAATGGATTCGTCTCATTGACTGGCTTGATATAAATCTGGTGTTATTGAGAATCATACTGGTTAACGATAATTGTATGTCGCACGATCAATAGGATCCATACGTTCAAACTATGTTCAAACCATACTCTTCACGTCACCGCTCATTCATACATGAATGTCAGAAGTATCACACTGTCATATTTGTACAGTTCAGATCAAAATAATGACAGATTGACTGTAGCGTCATCATGTTGTAGTTCTGCTTGTGGTTATCCAATGTTGTGATGTTTTTGAACGAGAGTTTTTGAAGTTGTTTCGGCTTGCGATATTACTTAATTTTATAGTATCACCGCGTGATATCTCTGATATCTTCATGTCGTATTATATTCGTATTTTATAGTGTTTGATTGGTCAATTGCGTTTATACTATGTGTATGTACTATTTTTCATCGTTACAATCATTGACGATCATCTTCACTAACATGTCAGATAGGATTGTTACTCTCTCAGCCCTTTTGTTTTATCTTCAATTTAGATGCATCCTGCTTGTGTTTGTCTATTAAATAATGTAGCAATACAAGTTTTTTCTAAAGATATATCTAACATTTCGTCATTTTTCAAAGGAGGCATTGGACGGTAGTGCTCGACAACTTTAGACCTTAACGATAACGTTCTAATAGATTTGCCATAGTGCCGTTACTTAGGTCGTTGATAAACACAAACAGAGAAAAGATTTCTCTTTAACTTATGCAATTATTTTCATGTGGGTAACTAAGCCATTTAAAGTTACAGAAAATAGAGTGAAGTATTTGTAGTGGTATTTCTTGTAATAACTAGGTAATTTTACAGCAATTCCGAAAAGTACGAGTCTGTTTTTTCAACTCGCATTATTAATTTCCCTATCACTTCGCAAATTTCCTGTCTTATGTTCTTATAGAACAAGCATCTCGAACAAACTTTTTGAAGCAGATCTTATTAGAAGTGTTAAGGAAAATGGAATGGTTCTATCATTCACAGTGATTTATGAAGCCTGCTGCATCTATGTGGTGCTCAATGCTCAATGTTAGTAAACATCAAATATGAAAGCTAAAAGCAGGATTTCTTTTGCAATGCAACTCATCATTACTTTTATCACTTCATTGTTTACAACCGCGTATTTTTGTAGTGAAGTGAACTGCTTTCGGAAACACTACTACACTTGTGCTAGTTAATTTCCTTATGAATATACGACATTATGCAAGGGTTCAGTACCCTTGATGTTTGCTCCCAACCCTCAAAATTGGGTAATTATACCTTTATTTGAACAATACGCACAATATTACAGTAAGGCTACAACAGCAATAAATTAAGAATTAGCATAATAGGACTATCATAGACAATTCTATGAGAATTCTAATAATATCAGACAACGATAACCAGTCTAGTAGTAAAGGTGAAAGGGCGTTGTGTTAAGCGTTATGAGTGAAGAGTATGGAGGAGTATGTTTACTGTAACTGTTTATATAGGGAAGGGGAGGATACTCCGGGAATGTTGAGGCAATGTCATTTTCATTCCCTCAGCTGAGTTCGAGATCAGAAACAAATCGAAATGTCGAAATACTTATGACCGTTTATAAATCAGGACATTTGTCCTTTATTTGGCCTCTTCACCATTTATAACTATCGATACAATTAACGTGGTATGATATGTCTTTCTTTTGCATATAATTACAATAATATGGTAGAGATTGTTCGAGAGAGTACTCTCTACAGACTTTCGGTTTTGAGGAAACTACTTAAGAGAATCGATTTTCTCAATTTTGATCTTTTGACAAGGAATGAAAAAAAAACAACAAACGTTTATCTAATGAAGCATAGCACTACGGAGAGAGAAAAGCGGACATTTTGACAGGCTGTGATAAATAACATAAATGATTTGCTACTTCTGTAAAAGAATATCATTTCAAAAATTATGTCAATTCAAAATCAACAAAGTAATTGCTCAATTGTATGTTTATTGACACATAAAGAAGACATGGTGGCTAGCGGTAAGGTTTCTTCTATGAAATATCATTTCGTTAACTATTTTCAAAATTTTGAGCTGCTCATATGAAAGCTGCTCACTCCAGCCTACTACTAGAGTGATAAGTTAATGAAAGCTGATGAAATTGACGAAAATGAATAGTAAAGTTTATGATGGACTAGGCAAAAAAATAGTAAATTTCTTTTCATATTAGTTTTATAATTTCCGTCGCTGGATACCTTTGTACTTTTTGGAAACCACACACACCACGTGCTCAATAATGGAACAGAATGTGGCTATTTTCAACCTGCTGTTCCTTCATTTACCTCAAAATACATTTCACTTTGAAAAAAAAAACGAAAGAAGCTTTAATATTTTTAAGTGATTTGTGAGAGACTTCTCATCGGTGAAATGCACAAATACACGATGGAAGAGAGATGGCACTAGCACGTGTAAATTCAGCTACAACTAGAAGAATTGAACACTGATAATCGAGCGTACAAAATTATTAGGAGATCAAAAAAAAATAAAACACAAATCCATGCTGTAAAAATATTGGACAGCTAGAGAGAGAACAAAGCGATAATTAAAAAAAAAACGTTCTTAAAAGTTTCAAACATAAGCTCATGTCAAATTGTCCAATAGAGACAATTGAATTTATATTGCAACCTCAAGCGTTCTCATATTCTTCACCACAGGCAGTGACCGACCTTTATCAATAAAGGGTATATTGTTTTTTTTTCTCTTGCTACGCTTTCTTGTCAATGTGGTGACGATTCTTGATAGGTTTATTCTTGTCCATGTTTCCATGTCAAAATGGAAATCACAGAAAACACATCCACGTTAAGACGGTATTAAATCTGAAATAAATTATTTTGATATAGAAATAAAAACGATGGCTCATTTATAGATAAGATAAGCTTTGGCGTTGATCGCCCCCTCACGGGTAGGCCTGGGGAACTGCCGCGAACTGACTCGGGGCGGCGTGTTACCGTGGCACCTCCACCACTTCGCCACCACCCCTGGTTCCATCGAGTGATACTAGAAATCAGGTTGAATGGGGCCACGTTTGATCTACACTTTCATTTAATAAGTTTGTGAAGGTTTCAGAAAAAAATTCTCAGAAGAGCCCGCCGCTTATGTGATAAATGAAGCTATTTGTTTTGAGTTTAAGACTCTTCGCCTCCATCTTATTTCATGTGACAGTCCAATACTCAAGAATTAGTATATAGCAATTTTTATGAATTTCTTGGTTTCGTCGTTATGGTATTCTGAATTTTTCACAAAGTTATCATGTAATACTTCGAAACTTATCCTTTTTACTGTCTCCTAGACTCTTGTGAAGTTAAAATCCGGCAACTCATTGTGTGTTGAATATAGAAATTTTGATAAAACTTGAGGTTCATTAATAGTTCCTCTCATAAACCGCTTAGTGTTTACACATTATTGAAATTGTGAAATTCGCATTTTATGTTTTTTTTTACACCTTGAAGAGTTAAGAACTGAAATGCCTAATTAATTACGATGATAATCAACTTGGACGAACATTTAACAGTGAAAACTTTTCGTATTCTAATTTGAACAGTTTTACACCAATCACGGACACAGAGATTCGTTGTTGCAAAATCATTGCACTATCACACGTACTTCTTCTGATGATTTGAATTCAAATTGCATCATTTTTTTTTACATAAAATGCTATCATTTTTAAAATCAATCAATGGTTGAGTTAGCAGTGAGTGTTTACTGATAACAGCGAGTTATATTCGATGCCGTCGTGAGATTGCATGAATAGAAGACTTGTTATCGATTCGTTAACGATTTCATTATACATTATCAACAATAAGTAGAGGTAGTACTACGAAAATAGCTAGCAAACATCGTAATGAAGCAAATATGCATGGGTGCATTAAACAGCTATGATAATTATAGCCGTGAAAATGACATATCATCGTTCCAAAGATACTTCATACAAATTAAGCAACAAATGTTATTATATCGTACTTTGTTGTGTTAGGTACTTTTCACTTCTAGTTATTCTATTGGTCCTCACAGGTCCTGCACCAGAGATCAACATCTGTGCGTTTTCCATCGGAGAATATGGCGATTTTTCGTATGACTTTCCAATGAACGGATAATTCTGAACGCTACCGAATCAATACCATTCCAATATAATTAATAACAATAACTAAATAATATTAGAGATAAATGAAAATAATATTAAATATGTATA
>KN716467.1:103946-126942 GCA_000816705.1 Dictyocaulus viviparus | reverse complement strand
ATATATATATATAAGAGCGCAAACCACATATGTTACCAGAAAAATGAGTTTTAGAACAAGACTACAGGTACCGTGGACTAAAGGATAAAAGGTTGCGTATATAATGCTGAAATGATGCAATACTTTTTTAGTCATAGAAAAGAACTTCCAGTGGCAAGTAATATATATGGATTTCTTAATCTAGCTGACCTCTAAATCCAGATTTTTAATTAGAACATCCCCATTGGGAGTAACTAGTGGAACGTTTTCAAAACGAATAAGATTGTCCTGTATGATAAGCTCTCCTGTAAAAATTGTTCTCCATATATTACATAAATATATTCTAATTGATGGATTAGCTATAATATCGATTTTTATATTTATTGATTGCTTTGATTTCAAACCTGTTCCAGGGTCAAGACTCCTAAGTGGAATCTTGCTGACTTCTTCAGTCGTATCACTAATCATGGATCGTTGATAAGAACCTGAAAGATCATTGACGAGATACGAGGTATATGCAATTTCTTTTCCATAATTCTCGTTGACGTGTATAGAAGAAGAAAAGCTACAGAAACCCATCTCTACATGTACTTTAAAGCATTTAATACAACATCTAGACTACTCTAGAAGATATCCAGACAACAATAAAGAATTACGAAAATATTCACAACTAAAAAAAATCAAAGCATGTAATGGACAATATTCTATTTGCCTACATAATGAGGAAAAAAGCATAGTCGGCTTTAAAAGTTAAGTTTATCACTTAAAAATTAACTCTTAGCATTCATTAACCACGTAAATGATTTCAAAGATAAATAATTTTACGTGTCATACCGTTATCTAAATCGTCTAACACTTTCAAAAGTGTGTCCACCCTTGTCGTGAATCCAGACAATCTCGTCATTTCTCTGCCCGCTAGAGCAAGACGACCAAGAGCTTCAGCAAGTTTTAACATCATCCTACCAGAATTATAGTATTCCTAAACAAAAAAAAACGGTAGCAGTTAATGTGACGTTGTTCAAAAATCAGTTCTGGATTCATGACATAATTGTATTATACGGAAGCTTTTTCTTATTCTCTAGATCACCGTAGCCATCGCAAAGTTTCTTTTTAGCACTTCCGCTTGTAATTTTTGATCTAAGCAACGCATACTAACAAATTCATAACCGTTCGTATGACCAACAGGAGTGGATTCGATTCCGATGTTCATTAAGATCGCATAGAATATGTAGTACAACTCAAGGTGGATATACAACAGAAGCTCCACCCTTTCTAAAAACTTCTTAATAAAACTACAAATGTAATATTCTTGTATACCTGGATTAATTCATTCTTCGTCATTTTGTTGATGACTGTGTTTTTCCCATTGAAAAATGGTCGACTAACAGCATACCATCCCACTACTGTAGCCAAATATTTGGCAACTATATTATCCACAAAGCCTATGGAGAATCTAGAATTAACTTGAACTAGATTTCAATCACTTATCAAATTTTCTGCATTCAAGTTATAATTGAATTTCATCAAATTTCTTTTCAATAAGTAAATTCCCAAAAAATTACCTGAATAAAATTACTTTCCTGAGATGACCGATTAGATTTGCGAAAGAAGCCAGTACAGTGGTACGTTCTCGATTGTGGCCCTAGAATTCTATGAGAAACACATTCTTCTCAATAAATTGAGATTTGCAGAATTTGCACATTTCCAATTCCCCTAAAACAAAATCTACTGAACGTCCAGCTCTCTGCGATTTATAATCAACTTTTTTTCATCCAAAATGTAAGGAATTACAATAGATGGTTCAAGCTAAGCCAATCAAGCTCAATAGTCGACCAGTTCTATAGAAATTTAGTCATAACTAACTAAATTCAATAAAAAAATTTACTTCTGGAAAAAAATCTATGTTTTGAAATAAAACAGATCTTTAACACAATAAAAACCTATGAATTAGAAAATCGAATCATGACGGAATTCATCAAAATTATTTCGACTTTGTGATGCCTCATACAAAACAGATGTAACTAAATGGTAGATTTACAGCACATCGAAGCAGTTCTTGCTAAGCAAGAATGTGTTTAACAAAGCATATCATATCTATGTCTTTAACGAAGACAATGCTGCTTACCCTCCCGAACCATTCTGGTATCAATTCTCTAAGCCCTGATAAATGGAAGTCCAGTTTTCTTGAAGCGAAAAAATTAAAAAAAAAAGAAAAACAAAACTTCAGCAATTTTAAGTTGGTAGATCAAACATAGAAAGGTAACTGTAGTCACGTTAATACCACTTAAAATTGAATATATTATTACATATTAAATTTTACCTGATAAAAAGCAATTTCTTCACTATTCACGATTAAACGAGAGTTAACAAATCGAAATTCACCTTCCAAAGCCTGCTCTTGAACTGTCAAACGACCTATCTATAATTGTTAATAACTTTGAATGAACTTTCTGTTTATTAAAAAACCAATACATAATAGAATATACCGACCAAAACTAAATAAATAAGTATTTAAATGTTTTATTCTAAATAAATATTTACATCAATGATAAAACAATAATCAAAACTTATCGATCTACGAATGTAAGTCAGAAAGATTCCGGATCCTAATAGATATCCGAATAAGATTACTGGTGCGCCCCACCCAAGTGAACCGCTAAGACGAGACACATATAACAGTACATCCACAAATGGCTACAAAAATTGATCATCAGACTAGTTTATGACACCAATAAGCCGAAAAATTCTAATGATGCTATGCAAGTATCTCCATGATGCCGAATCAAATACAACACTCGATCCCTCAGGCAGGACTTGAACTCCTATCTCGTAGGGCCAGCAAAGCTATATCTGGCACTGTGTGATCACTACTGCCTGGGGGTTCTAGTTTCGCGATTGACTCAAAATCGTGGGAGATCAGTTGAATCATCATAACCTATCATAGTTGATAAAAAAACTAGATAATTTTAGATGCTACTATGACAGATACTCGAATCAAGATTTTCCGGACTAACATTTCGGCTTCTAAATTGTAACTCTGAGAAAATTATGAATTAATACAACTTAGTACCGAGTCTCGATTGAAAAAAAAGGAAATAGAATTCCACCAGGAGATAAAGTGAAATATAAAAATATACAACGTTTAGAACGTTTTTATGTGGAAAAAACAACTATGAAATTGATAACGCTACCAACAAATAAGAATATTTCTAAATGCAAGAAGTCAAAAATCGCCAAACGCTCACTTTGAAGAATATTTGAGTACCAGAATTTGAATTCTACTAGAAAGTTCTTTATGATTAGCAAACATCAAAATACTTATTACATCTATTTAAATCACATCTGTTTCAAAATCAGTGTAAAATTACTCAACACCACAACTTCAACTGAATACAAGGGAGAGACGCTTTAATTCACTTTAAAAAACAGGGATGCATTTATTTGTTTCATATAACAATCATAAGAAACAAGAATATTTAAACATTTGGAGTGAAAAAATAACATTATAAATCAAAGCATACCTTTGTAAGGTTTGAGTACAATTCTACTAAACCTTCACAAAATTTATCAACATCTTGAGTTAGCAGTTGATCAGCATTCTGAATCCGATTATCGAGATTTGACATCTTATAGAAGATGAAGCCTCTTCAACACTTTTATTTAGTTTAGACTAGTAATATTTTAAAGATGGTATAAAAAATACACTTAATTCTTACTTTAAGTATTTTTCGTACATGCATTTCGTAAGTCGTTCACGGAACATCAGCTTCAGTTCGCTCAAACCAAACTGTAAGAATAAAAATCGCTTATATTATAAAATCAATACACCAGTTTTGAGGTTGAAATCAAAAAAGAACCATTATCACAAATAAAGCAACCTTATTGAACCATAACTTTCACCATAAATAACATTTCCTCGACAAAGAAGGAAGAGTTTCACCTTGTTTTTGGATATACATGGAATTTATTGAAATGACATTGTTAACTACTGTTCAATTACTAATAACAATTACCTTAATTATAGCATTGGTAACTGAGATTGCCGGCATCGCTAAAATGTACAGCACAACATTCATTAAAAACCACAGCTGATCACGAGAGATGATTGATCTGAAAAAAAATTCAGGATTTTTTTCATCTGCATGAAACGTAAATGTGATAAATGGCGATTAATTAGTGGTAATAAGAGGAGAATGTTTGCAACTTCTTCTCAACAATTCTCTCTAGATATATCGTCTTATATTCATAAAATACACAATATATGCGTCAAATTTTGCCCGTTTGATTACAAAGTCATCGATATGAATCGCGTTTTTTGCTGCTGTTTGTTTGCTCTATGAGTTCTCAACCCGATCATTGGCTTTCTAATTCAACTTTTTCACACTTTTTTCACTTCTTCGCTTCTCAATAACACGACGATTTTATCTTCTGCAAATGTTTAATAGAAATTCTAAATGACTAATGACCTAATGACTTTAAGCTTTAATCTAATGGCTACGCTACCTATTGCAATATGACAGTGAATGGATTCAGTAAGATTGTATTGCCTTATTGGATTTATTTTACCATGAAAATAATGAGAGCCAGTCAGTAATAGGCATGTCACAAAACGATTTTGAAGATAATCGTATGGTTTCTTAATAAAAAACGATTAACAAGCACGGTTTTTGTTTCGACGCCTTCGACAAAGCACCTTATGTTTTTGATAGCCGAAGGAAGACAGAACAAAATTAGAGGTGTTCCGAATAAACCATTACTAACCTTTGAACGTAATGTATCTAACGTTACCTTTACACAATAATTCATGCTATAAAATATAAATATATAAAAATACTCGGAAAACCAACCACGTTCGAAGACGTTTTAGAGCAAAATCATAACTTTTCAGACCTTTAAGAAAAAGTTCTACAATGAATTAAAAAAACTAAAAAAAAACGAAATCTCTAAAACAAATGCAAAAAAAACTAAGTTGGTTTAAATTTACGTTTCTATTTTAGTTGCCGTTACAATCATGTACAAATCCGCATAGGTCCTGCAGAGAAGCGACACAGCAATCAAGAGCAGATAAAGCACCTAAAAGAATGACTTTTTTTTCCTGTTCTGCTATTTAATCGCTTTATTGTATAAACAAAACATAAAATTGCATACTTCGTGACAGAATATAAACAGTATTTTAATATTTGACTAACTACTTTGGTACTATTCCTTATGCGATGAGTTTTCGATTGTTTTTCTTCGTGATATCTACGAGGTGCAAATTAACTCTTCGCAATGAGCTGAGTTGATCTGCTCTCCAACTTGTGAATGAAAATTATCTTCAAGATTGTTTCGGCAACAATTTCACAACTCTGGACTCAGTCAACTCATTAAACTAGAGTCTGGAAGCGAACAGCTGTATGCGTAACACCGCGACACCTAGCGCAGCGCTACGCGCATGCTACTTAATATATCTGTCACCATTATTATGAAAGCTAATTCAAAATTATACTAGTATTTTGAATACAATGCGATATTTCTTCTTACCTCAGTAGAGAACAGAGATGGGATGAGAATTCTAATGATTCGCCACAGCTTCTTCAGAAATTCCCCATCTACATGCGCCCTATCTTTTGTAGGTTGCCCGCTCTTTGTTACGAAAACCCTTGATCTTGACGCTCTAAATTTTCAATCCATTATTTCATATTATGTTAGATATGTTTCATTCAAACCATAAATTAAACAACGCATAGATTATATTATTATTTTCCGATTGATGACCTAAGTAATTTTTGAAACAACTTTTTTTTCTGCAGGGCAACACCTAGGTCTAAAACATTTGGGGAGAACTGTTAACAAAACTTCAATAGTATTAAACAGTTAATTGTAAATTTTTCAAAGAATAGTAAATAGAATAACGTACTTAGCTATTTTACTGTACCACTTAATAACGACAAAAAAAGCAATGAGTCCACCCATTCCTGGACCATAATGTCTAAACGTCAAGGTTGAACCAAAAGCACGTATTTGATCTAATTTTGAAAGAACACCCATCACTATAACAGAAGCCTCATGTGAAAAAAAAAGACAAAACATCTGAAAGAAACATCAAAATACAGAGAATAAATCTAGAAAAGCTGTCTTTATCAAATGAAACGGTTTTCCTCCTTCGATGATTAGAAAATAGTTTTACAAATTTTAAAATAAGCACCCATATTAATTATCTATTGCGAAATTACAAAAAAGCGATCAATGAGTAGTAGTAAAGTACGATTTTAAAAAGTTATGACGAAATATTAGTCTGGTGGGAAAATGATTACGATTCAAACAATGTTGGGAATACCGAATCAATACAA
Source organism: Dictyocaulus viviparus (assembly GCA_000816705.1). NCBI lineage: Eukaryota > Metazoa > Nematoda > Chromadorea > Rhabditida > Metastrongylidae > Dictyocaulus > Dictyocaulus viviparus. Next base: position 120,631 of record KN716467.1, on the reverse strand, counting down.
TCAATTCTGCACCAACCAAATAATTGTAGAAATGAGTGAAATCCGTAAAAAAATAAATTTACTACTTTCTGCTTAATTTCTCTTCATAGTTACTAATTCTCTTCCACACCTCAATCTCCATAAAGGAGAATCGCAGTTTATTGCTGAAAATATGTGTCACCCCACCAGTATAAACCTATGTTGCGGTTTGAATTGTAACTGAACAACTCGATTCCAGAAAGGAAAAGTATAAAAGGAATGTAAAAAATGTCATTTTAAAGGCATGAATGAAGTGAAAATTAAATAGAATCATTTGCAGCATATACCTTTTAGTAAACATTCTAAACTGCTTGTACTCAAGTTTTGAAATACTTGTTTGTCTCGCTGAGCTTATTATGGTTTACTCATAAGATGAACAACAAAATGAAAGCTATAATACATGCAACACGCCATGAGCATTAAAAGTATTCAAGACGCAAATCCTCAAGCCAACTTATTCAAAATTAGATCCCGTATCAAACCTTCCTTTATTCTATTATTTTGCTTTTATTTCAAAACCATTTCACTTTTTTATAGTAATAAAAACGTATTCAAGTTGAAATTAACCTATGAACCAATAAAATTGGTTTTAATCGGTCAATATCAGCTAATACTCCTTATCAGTAGCCGTCAATTGCATCATAAAAAGAGATCACAGAGAGCAGACAACATACACAAGGGACCTTATGGATCATCTAAGATAAAGAACACAACATAAAACAATTAATGAAGTTGAAACTACTGAAACTAGTAACGTTAGATATTTAACATAACACAATAGTCCATGATATTGATTGTAGTAATTGGTCAATGGTTAAACTTCGTATGGAAACATCAATATAGAACTGATAAGGGTGACCCAAAATAGATCGAGCGAAGATTGCAGCCAGCCAAAGACATTTTCCAGTTGACAGAACAGCACTTCTGAACTGCTGCCAGTGTCTATCATCTTATATAGAATTTCGACCATATTGATCTACTAACTCACTATCAGTATGTATGACAAATGATCCGAGAACACTCTAGAAAATAAGGTGATTCTTTTTAAATCCGTAATGATTAGGACTGCTCAGTGTAGAATGCGCATGGAACAATCTTAAAGAGTTGAAGGCCAAAAGTTGTATAAACCACACACCAAAAAAATATAATACTGACTTAAACTTTTAATTCATAAATTTACAGAAAACAAATAGCAGCCTAGTATAACTTATACATAATACTTTCAACTTAAATAGTATAACCTACTGTGCCTCATTATGTTGACCTAAATCCTTATAATAGTCAAAATACATTGATCTAACACAGTCAGTCGTCGTTATGAACCGGTTTATTGTAACATCACTACGTTTATTTCATACGTCATACTCAGAATCATTTTTGACAGCGGTTCCGAAACTAAATTTCCGTAACCACTACTTGAATTTTTCCAACAACTGAAATTTTGATCCAAATGCTCGTTTCATACCAAGAATAATATGCTGATATACTAGATAAATGAACTATGAAAAGATCTTCAGTCGTAATAGAGAGTTTGGCTCATTAGCATATGCTTTAAGAAATAACGAGAACATTGCTTTATTGTGCGTCTCTTGGGCTAAATCATATCAATATATGATTTATTATACATCTTCATATCAATATTCATTATGACCAAAATTACTTCCTATCTCTATTTCTATTCATAACTCTCCATGAATATCCCACTTTTTATTGTAGTCAATTTTTTGTGCTTTTTACTGCATGCTTCTTTAAAAGTACTCATAGGAACAGGAAATATGAGAAGAAAGCAAGTACAGTGGTTGAATGTTTATAGCATACCAAAAGTATCGGTCCCTATATCTATATTGAGAACTTAGATCCCATTTAACCAGATTACATATCTTTCATATGTATGTTATCCTAAATAGGTTCCTGTAAATTTCAGTGGATAAAGTATCAGTAGTAGAGAAATTATCTGAATACAATTTGAAATATTGCCTTCATAAAAGTTACAAAATGAAACCACATCAAGGACAAATATCACTTTTAGAAAGAATGAATAGAAGAATGCTGTAAATCTGCAAAAATACGTTCCATTTTCTAGTTTGGAGATGGCATCACCTAAATTTGTAAATTGTAGTGACAAATAATGAGGAAAATTCTCATAAATTCACAAACTTTTGCGTTTTTTATGTTCTCTCTATAACTATACATCATCACTAGACTTTATGTTTAATCAATATATAGGATAGTTCAAGTGTAGGAAACTATTTCATCTCCATCTATGAGGTCATCTGCGATCATGAACAGCCGGGGATATTTTAAGTTATTCAAGATATGAATACTGTAATTTATACAATTCTTAGTAGTATATGTATTAGTATTTTTAGTATTCATAAAATATAGTAGTATTCTTTAATAAAATCCGGTGATAAATATAATCTATTTCCAGAAAATTGCAATATGGGAAGAAAAAGACGGCATAAGCCTCGATACACATAGAAAGTTGGCATAAATTCCAAAAATACCGTTATCTGTTAACGCGTCTAATTCCGAATTGGAGACGTTAAAATTACCTTCAGTCTTTCGAAAGCGGCTCTCTCAAGAGTTTCACGTTTTGAAGGATGTGCGATGTTGATTAACTCGTACGCCCGTTGTCTCATATTCTTTCCCCATAATTGCGCAATACCCTGCTCAGTAACGACATAATGAACGTGTGCTCGAGTTGTAACTACACCGCTGCCCTAAATAAAAGAAAGCGAAAACATTATTATATCTTTAGTACTCATAATAGATGGAAAAACTCATCAATTATACAATCAGAAAAAATAAACGACGCCAACCTCTTTAATGTAAGGGACAATCTTGCTTTGACCTTTTTTAGATATTGACGGCAAGGCTATGATAGGTTTTCCAATCCCATCAAGGCCAATTGCTGCACCACGAATAAAATCCACCTGCCCACCAAATCCAGACAGAAAGCGCTTCCCAACGGAATCAGCAACTACTGAAATCATTCCGACTAAAAACACTGTTGGACGCAATAAACATCAGCCTACTTACCTTGTCCTGTGAGATCTACTTCTACAGCAGAATTAATAGCTGTAACCTTGGGATTTTGCCGGATAATAGAGGGATCGTTTACCCACTGAACATCGCCAAACTCGATTAAAGGATTATCGTGCAAATAATTGTATAACTTGGCCGAGCCATACACAAATGAAACCACAACCTTCCCAGGATGTATATTCTGTAATTCCTTTTACTATTAAACCATTGAAAAGTCAATATCAAATTTTGTTATAAAACAATAAGAAGCCAGTTCAACAACCTTTTGGCTATTTGTAACAACATTTCTATCGATGAGATCTAACACGCCATCTGAAAGCATCTCTGTGTGGATACCAAGATCTTTATGATTTTTCAAGGCTGCTAAGGCAGCATCCGGCACAGCTCCAATACCTGAAAAAATAATCAGGAAGAATCTAACTATGAATCGTTAGAAAGAGTCCATTACTCAAGAGTTGACATTGTATAGAATTCAACCAATATGATTCCGAAGTCAAATGCAGAAAAATAAGGAAGCAATGTGCTACAGCGAGTCATTTTTATGCAAGTACCACCAAACGAATAGTTTTACTGGTAATTACCACTAGCTCATCTTATTTACGTGCCCATGTTTCAACGTCATCTACTAATGCAAATGTGAATTCTATTAATGCGTGACTAAATCCCACAGATATTTATGATTGAATTACATTTATTTCACGAAACTTAGGCATGCAAATGTTTTCTCTGTTACAGTAAAGCAATCTTCGCTATCTACTTCCACGCAATACGCTTTTTCATGTTTCCGTATGTAGTGGACGCTTGGCCAATGCACTAGAAATTGTGTAGTGGCTGATGCGCCGATCGTAGTGGTGTCAATAGCAGTGAATATCTTAAAGCTCGCCGTAAGTAGTTTGCCACGCGGGTCTTTTTGTACTGCACGCCTCGAACTGGTGTAATGGCACCTCAAACTTGGGTAATTAAACCTTTATTTAAACAATACGCAAAAATATTACATCTCGATTACAACAGCGCTATATAAAGAATTAATACAATAGAATTAACACTAACAATGTACGCGATTTGTAATATAATGATATAACAACAACGAGTTTAATGACAAAGGTGGAAGAAGATTGGGATGAGTCATGAGTGAGAGTATGGAGGAGATGTTTACCGTAACTGCTTATATAGGGAGGAGGCGGAGACTTCGGTATGAGGAAATAATGTCCTTTTTATGATCATTTACAGAATTATATCGAACTTATGACTTTTTATGATCATTTCGAAATTATGACCTTTTATGGATCAGAGGACATTTGCACTTCCACTTGCCTCCACCATTTCTAACTTTCGATACAATGACTCACAAACCACAAATTAATATAATAATTAATATGTCTTTGATTTGCACGTAATTTGGGTGATAAAGTAGAGATTACACGACAGAGTATTCTCTACTCCGTAGGTGACCTCAAGTACTACATATACTCTACAGGTCAACTTGTCCAAACAAAAGTCGACATCATGAAAAAAAGATATATGAAATACGATGGAAAATTTCCATTAGATAAATTGGAAATTCTCGTTCATTCTTACATAAATTGGCGAATGATTCTCGATGGTTCAGTGTACCATTGCGGCACCTCCATAGCTGTGCCAGACGCCAACAATGTGTAAGAAAATATAATCTTAAGTAAACGAAATTGGTATCTCAGCCCACTCAAAAAGGTATATATTGTTGGGTGAGACGAGTGAGAAAAGACTACGTAATTCCCACGGACAAACGTCGCTCTATGAAAAAGTGAGGTTTTAAGGTGTCTATATATTGAAAGCGATATAAACGATGAGAAACAGCAGGTTCTAAAGATATCCATAAGTAGGTGCCTTCACACTTCTCTGGCACCACCTGGTACTAGAAGCTATATAATGCGATAAGTGGATACATTAACAAAATAGCATTCATTTTGCTATGACCTTTCTAACCATTACTTGACTTACTAAACGTCTGTCATCTATAAATTTTCTAGTAGAAACGACCATAGTAGGATTGACTGAAAGATACAACAGGCAACGATGCAAACAAGCAGAATTCAAAGAAAATTTTGATATGATATGGCCTACACCAAAAAAAAACCTATTGGGCATGACATTTTAAAAACGATTTCAATTAAGTTGTAACAGAAACTTCCGTGCAAGCGCTGCTAACCAGCAAAGAACAAACGTGAAAACTCCAATTTCAAAGCACATGAAGCGCCCACAAGAAAATATCATATCGGGAAATATGATGGAAAATATCATAATAGTTCTAAAAGGGTTATTTTTAAGAAGAACGTAGAACGAAAACAATGTAATAGATTTTTTTATTGTTCAGAAAAAACAAGTGCAGACTTTACTGCCACCTGCTCAATTCACTTGACTAAGTGATAGTATATCTCAAAGAGACTCAATCACATGATAATGGATGAAAGACTATAGGCCTCATTGTTTAATCATTACGCAATCTTAATTGAAAGAATCTTACCCATTTGTAACGTAGCGCCATCCTCTACCAGATTTTCAGCAATAATTTTTCCAATTTTTTGTTCTTCTTTGTTTTGTTCGCCCACATGTCTTTCATGAAGTGGAAATGTGTGGTCCTCAACGACAACATCAATGTTTGAAGAGTGAATAACACCATCACCAAGAGTTCGTGGCATATTCTTGTTGACCATAGCTGGAAAAGTTCAAATAAGCTAGAACAAAAAAGAAAAACTAAAACAAAGGAGGATAAAATTAGCTCGCCAATGACATGATCAGCGTTCCCGATAGCTGCCCTAGTTGTATCAACCGATGTTCCTAATGAGCAGTAGCCATACGCATCTGGAGGAGAGACCTAAAAGCAAGAAATTGTGTTAATGGAAGGGTGACGGATATACAATTAAATACTTTGATTTAAAGCTCACATGTATCAAAGCAGCGTTAAGTTTGATTGCTCCCTTGCGAAACAATAATGGAATCTCTTGAAGGAAGCATGAATTGAAATCAGCAATCCCTGAAAAATAGGATAAATCATAGCATGAACCATGACATGATGGTCTAAAATAAAGAAACAACACCTTCTTTCAAACCAACCTTCTTCAACAGCATTTCGAAGATTAACTCCAGTGAACAGTGAGTTTGATCGAATACGACCTTAAATTTGAAATTAAAAAATGAAGCGGACAAAGAGCGAAAAATGCAATTATGTTGTAGAAATCACACACTTCTCATATCTTCAGCAGTCCAAGGTGTTTCGCCTTCTAGATGAATATGATGTAGTTTGAGTCCTTTGATGTCATTTGCTTTCACGTAGTCACATAATCCTTTGAGAAGTGGTGTAGGTGAGGCAGCAATTCCATGTACGTATACATTATCACCTAAATTAGTATTTTACTGATTGATAGGCTTTGATAAACATGGATTATTTGTTAAAAACATAAATTCATCTTTTCGTTACGAATACTTTGACTAACGACAGACTTATTTCGCACACTGCAACGTTTTTTACATGCTGTTATTTGAGAAGGGCTCGTGAGAAAGCGGAAAGAGATAATATGTGAAGAAAAATTATGCAGAAGTATCTGCAATGTGTAAAGGGCATGTAACATTTATTACTAAGTTAAACTTATGATCAATTTGTTTTGCCTAAAGAGCACTATCACTTAAACCGTGTGCAAGAGGCAACATAACGTACAGGTGACCTAAAATGCCCTCATAATCCTATTAGAGGATTTACTAGATAAAAGAAGACTATTGGTAATTGGAGTATAAAACCCCGCTGGGCGATAGTCTAGCAGCCGTTCCGTTTGGTTAGGAAATGCAAGAATAACGGCACCCTGCACACAAATACACGTGTGCAGAACGTCGATCAAAAATGCGTGATGACAGTTTATGGAGAAGATCAAAAACTATGAAAAATATAACAAGCGCAGAATTTGCATAGATATTAATGAGAAAATGACGTCATATTATTCATATATTGGAAAACAGCTAGTGTTTTTATAGCAGAGGTGAAGGATTGACTATTTATTCATAAATTTAGAGCATTACTTATCTTCAGAAGAAAAAACAGCAATAGATCAAGAAAAAAACACCGTAAAGGAGCACCGGATTTGATATGTGTGAAGGCGTCATTCAAATCACAAAATTTCGGCTTCTTGCCATGGATAGGATGAGTTCTCTCATACTTATCGAAATACACTGACCACACTCTAAATATAAAAAATAGCTATGAATTGGCTTAAAATCGATCCCGTCGTTCATTCTAATCATGTTTCATCCAATTGAATATGGAAACATATTAAATTTTATTTTTCTTTTTCGCTCCGCAAACTCAACAGGAAAAAATTTCTTGAAAACTTAAAAAAGAATAATAATTAATAGTAACAAAAAAATAAGAATAATATATGAATTTGATGAATAAACAATATAGTAGGTGAAATATTGGTGCGTAGCGCTGTATTACAGGTACTGGTTTGTACAATATCGATCCATAACAGAAAAATGAAAATAAACATTTACACACGATAAATGTTCACCGCAATGCGTAACCCACAAGTTAACCGGGGAACTAGAAATATATGGATTCATCTCCATGATCCTTATAAAGTACGACTCCAAAGATCTCTCTACATGCCTTAATTATAAGGGAATGACGAGCTTTATTTTTAGTCTTGATCCAAATTATGTGGGAATGGCTGGAACTTTTCAATTTTAGCCAACCGCTAAGGCATAATAAGATAATGCGAGATAAGCTCTGACGTTTATCAAATCTTTTAAAATGTGCGCGCAGTCGTCTTCACCCACGGTACGGGTGGGGTGATTGGATAGCAATGAATAGACGGTCTATAGATTGACTTGAATTAGCCACTCTCCATCAAGTCGATGCTGATTATCTACCCATATTTCTCTGCGACTAATATACTTAGCTTGAAGAAATGGAAGGTTTTACAGTATGAGTTTGATTGCCACCCGACAACAGGCTAACATTGCTGTACAATCAGTGTAGTACTCACTACTGTAGCCAAACCAATCAATGAACGCTATCAATAGTGTCTTTCATGAAGATGCTTTTAGATTGAAACGCAGCTTCATAAAATACTATGTAAAAAATATAATATGACTACATGTGAATTCAATTTAGGAACGAGATTATTAGTCAAGTGTTACTGCGTTATTGATATTACCGGTAATAAAACAATCATTTTGAAACGTACTTGCAACAGAATTACCTATATTAACCAAGCTCTGTTCCACTTGGTGCTTTATCATAGAATAATATGGAAGTATTGCAATGAATGCTCATCTAATAATTGGTTTCGAAACAAGATACAATTGAAATTAGGAAGGTTCCAATGAAAAATAATATACGGGATGTGCATTCTTTCAGATTACCATCCTGATGTGCTATGGTCACGGCATGGGGTGAGTGCCTATGGCAATGTATTAGGCGGATATTTTAAAAGCCAGCAATAGAATTATGAACAAAGACGTTACTCGTCAACAATAAAAATATTCACGAGACAAAAGCAAACACATTGAGTGAAACTATCTTAGGGAAAATTAATTCCATGTTCATTAGGTCTTTTGTTTTGCAAGTCTTGTAACGAACAGAAAGCATTTTACCTGCGAACAGCAGAAGTGGTACAGATTGCACGTAAAGAAACCTTACTATACAACATGCTTCTCCAACAACACAAACAGAATAAGTGTTAAAAAATGGCTCAAAGTTGGTTAACAACATGACTATTATGAATAAGGAGAATATACCGATATGATAATACAAAATATCAATATCATGTCTATTAGAATATACAGAGAAATCAAAATATATTGAATAGAACAATCACAGAGAAAATGCTTATGGAAATCACAAGAAAAAAATTAAAAGTTACCAAGTTAAACGCATATCCATGTCCCCTAGTTTGTGCTACTTCTGCGTCCCTCGTTCGAATCATTTCTATTTACACAATTTCTTCAAGTACAGTAACATGTGTTCCATATACAATAGCTTCAATCTGCATTCAGGATGCAAGGTAAAGACAACAACGTTCAAAACACCGAAGGACGTAATAACTAAGGGTTTGTAATAAATAGAGGGTAAGCATTGAGGTGTCTCTCTTTTTGTGGAAATGCGCTATTCGTTCTCTTGATAGCGTTGTGCTTCAGTGCCCAGTGGTCTACACAATAACTGCTTTCTCTTCTACTTTACTGCACGAGGATAATGAGTGAATATAACACGGGCTTATGCCACTACAACATATCTCCACATAATTCCTATCATTATCAACGACCGCCTATCATCTTTGTCTATTTCCAATCGTCAAATAAAAACTTAAATATAAATATGTCCTACAGTAATGTGTACCTTTTTAGGGAAATATTTTATTTTCGACGAATGTTTCAAAAATCTGTAAAAATGATCAAAGATGTGATTGCTCTATGTAAGTATGATGGAAAATCATAAGAATTATTTTATTTACACATATTCGTTAATATAAAATAGAAAAGACAATCTCAATAAAATATACTTCCGAAGAAATCAACCATACTCAACAGCTTTACGTTCATCTGAAATTATTAATTGAATACCATAAGTTTCATTTTGCTCATACCTCTATACCTCTCTATATTGAGTCCTATTATCTCCTTCTTTTTATTATGTCATCTCTTCTTTACTATTTTGTTCACGAAAAAAAAAAGACTTAGAGGGACTAAAAATTACATAATCAAAATCAGGTCACTGTGAGAGGAAAAATACTTTTACAGCATTCATGATTTTAGAATAAATGTAGCTATTTTCTTATGAGAAATCTATATCACATTTGAACAAATCACATCAATTCTACGTCTATTAGGATAAATTGAGAAAATTCCAGAAAATAGCAAAGTAGCAACAATATTTTAAAATGAATTCTCTGATAATACAATAAAATATGAGTTTTCTAGGAGCAAAACAATGAGCTAAAATAAATTCAAACCAAAGACGATTATTATTTTTAGAGAACAAAATTTCAATTTAAAAAAAAAACAATCAATTACTAAAATCTACATCAATAAGATGGTATTTTTTAGTCTGCAGACGGCATCACCTGAAAGTTAAATTATTCACAAATGAAAACCCTTCGTGTAAGCCATAACGGCGAAAATGTCAAAAAACAGTGGATTGAAACTCGAACGTATAGTACATTACACTGCTATAAATAAAAATAGTGTGCACAGATATGATAAATTACGATATACCTGAAAAATCCGTTCAACAGCTTAGATTTTAATAAAAGTCTTAGAAAAAACGCAATATGCCGATGTGTCACACTTACAATCAAAAATCAGTACACATACATCATTACTACAGAAAAAGATTAAAATGTTATATGATCAACGAAGGTCGGCACTCAATCTATAATTTGATTAAAAAATCACAAACACACCTTCAGCCTTGCGAATGCTGCTTTCTCGAGGAATTCTCGTTGTGATGGATGAGCAATCTTAATCAATTCATAGGCACGTTGCCTCATATTTTTCCCCCATAATTGTGCGATACCATACTCAGTGACGACATAATGCACATGAGATCGTGTTGTTACAACACCACTACCCTTTAAAAAAAACAAAAATGTTCACACTTCAAGAAAGCAAAACATAGGTTTGAAAACATTCCAGTAATTCAGAAGAATTTCATTTATTTTCATTCCAATTATTGCAACATTAAATGCCACTCACCTCATTAATGTAAGGAACAATTTTACTTTGACCCTTCTTCGTGACGGAAGGTAGTGCAATAATTGGTTTTCCAAGTCCATCATTCCCAACTGCTGCACCACGAATAAAATCCACTTGGCCTCCAAAACCAGACAGGAAACGCTTTCCAACAGAATCAGATACAACTGCAAATTACATATAGAAAAACTTGATAAGCATTAAAAAGGAAGTTCAACTATTTACCTTGCCCTGTGAGATCAACTTCTACAGCGGAATTAATGGCTGTAACTTTGGGATTTTGTCGAATGACAGCAGGATCGTTTACCCATTGAACATCGCCAAATTCGATCAAGGGATTATCGTGCAAATAATTATATAACTTGGTCGAACCATACACAAATGATACCACAAGTTTTCCTGGATGTATAGCCTGTGAAATGCATTTTCCTTATTTCAATCAAAAAACTACAACTAAGAATATCCTGCAAAAAGAAATGAAAATATAGACAAAAAGACAAGAAAAATCGCAAAAAAGACTAGATAATAACCTTCTTGCTATTTGTAATAACATTGCTGTTAATGAGGTCTAACACACCATCCGAAAACATCTCTGTATGAATACCAAGATCTTTGTGGTTTTTCAAGGCCAATAAAGCAGCATCTGGTACTGCTCCAATACCTACAAACACTTTCACCTTCACAAATACTAACAAAGAACATGATAGACAGAACTTAAAACTACTACTAACATCCGCCGTAAAATCGATAGAAATAGTAGAACCAGTCTACTTGGCATTCAAATCTTTCAAATATGTTTAACAGATTATTTATTAAGATTTACGTTCGCTGAGACAAGACTCCAACATCCGTCTTAAATTTAAACAAAAAAAAGAATTGTTTCTTACCCATTTGCAAAGTAGCACCATTTTCTACTAAATTCTCAGCAATAATTGCCCCAATTTTTCTTTCTTCTTCGCTTCCTTTACCAACATGCCTCTCATGAAGAGGAAATGTATGATCTTCAACAAGAGCATCAATGTGAGATGAGTGGATGACCCCATCACCAAAAGTTCGTGGCATATGCTTGTTAGCCATAGCTAAAAAATCTCAATCAAAAACGAACAATAAAGAATACATATGAAAATAGTTGCTTAACCAATAATATAGTCAGCGTTTGTTATAGCTGCTCTAGCCGTATCAACTGATGTTCCTAATGAGCAGTAGCCATTCGCATCAGGAGGAGAAACCTGCAAAAAAAAAGCTTAGACAAAAGAAAACTGATGTTTATTTCACAAAAAAATAGCTATCAGAAAGAAGTTAGTAAGGATTGAAATGCTGGCCTAGAAAACTGCCTAGATGTCAATGCTCACATGAATTAGTGCAGCGTTCAGCTTGATCGCTCCTTTTCGGAACAACAATGGAACCTCTTGCAAGAAACATGAATTGAAGTCAGCAATACCTGATAGATGGAATTTAGAAAAAAGAACAATGACTTAGATAAACAAAGCAAGTATATTATTGAGTAGGTGAAACCTTCATTTACAGCTTGTCGTAGATTAGAACCAGTGAACAGTGAATTTGAACGAATACGCCCTTGAATTTCAAAATAAATTAAATACATTGCAAAGAAATTAAGAATTTGTATCGAATTACAATTACCTTTAAATTCTTCAGCAGTCCATGGTGTTTCGCCTTCTAAGTGAAGATGATGTAGTGTGACTCTTTTAATGTCGTTTGCTTTCACATAGTCGCATAAGCCTTTGAGTAGTGGTGTCGGTGTAGCAGCAATACCATGCACGAATACGTTATCACCTAGACTTACACAATAAAAACATACACATTTTAAATAACTCAAAAACCGAAATGGAAAATTGTGTTCCTGATACTTCACAAATAATATTATATTAAGATAACTGTAGATTTTTCTGAAAGGCAGAATCTCTTTTGCAAGAGATATGAACATCTAAACATCCAATTCAAAGAAAACCTTTAAAAAAAACAATAAATTTTGAAACACGCTAATATTTAAAATCATACAAGTGAAAAATTAAAATCAAGCTCTCTGTAACAAAAAATGATACCCAAATAGAAGAATAAAAGAGACATGTTGCGTGACTCAAATCACTTTACAAATTCCTGTCTTTAAAACCCACCAAATTGATTATCTGGAGATTTATGATAATTGTATAACTGCATTGTTTTTCTATAGTGGCATTATATATCTTTTGCGATCATGGTTTCAATAACTGTCATGGAGGTCTCATCACTTTTATCAAAGCTTCAGGACCTAAGTAATAGAAGTAGATAGGTTATGGATCACGTTAAGGAAAAAGCACCATGTAGATCACCAACTGGACTACTCATGATTGCATACAAATTATTCCTACAGTAATAGTAGATACAAAGCGAATCTCTAGTAAAATTTCACTTCTTTTCTGAAAGTTGGAAAGAATAAGAATCAATAGCAAAAAGTTAGACAAGAATGAAGTATACGTCAGCTCATTACTCAACGATTTTTGAATTCAAATTTGAAATTTCCGATTTCGTTGGTTAATTAAAGGCCTCGATCAAGAACATTGCAGGATTACATTGCTATTTTGAGAATATTGAAAAGGTTAGCCGAAGGCAAGTTGTTAAAAGATGAGTGTAATAATATTAATAGTAATAATATTAATAACTCTGTGTTTCCAAAGCAGAAAATGCTTATCTGAAGATGTTTACTCTAATCAGTAATTTTATCAAAAATGTGCCACTCTCGACTGATGAGTAGTCAAACATTCACATCATATCCTCAAAAAAATTTTCGTCAGTTGAAGAAATCCATCGAAAATCGAAACTCGCTGACACGAAATTACGACTAGACCTTAAATAAATGACCAAATCATACGATAAAAAAATCGTTTTAATGTTACTTTGATCGATCTGGATATCCAGCAATACTTGTCCAAATTTTAAAAAAATATTCGATAAATTCTAAGAAACCTCCTTCAATAAGAAGATTTGCTACCTTCCTCACTCCTAACTAATCTATACTACACTACATACCATGCCAGCCACCTACCACAACAGTACTACGTGTTATATAATGTGCAAGATTAGGAGGTTGACGCCCATTAATGAAAGATATAAAAAGCTTCCAACGTTAAGAACACCATTCATCCAATATCTCTTCAACTGTCACATCTCTCTTTTTCAAATCTAATTCGACAAAATTATATTATATTTATATGATTATATTATATTATAGTAGGACTTCATTTATGATATCAGAGTTATTGTGTTGTCATACCACTGTCATGTCATTGTTGTTACTATTGTTTTTATATAATGGTTTAATTACTCAAGTTTGAGGTGTGATTACATAAGTTTGGACTAAACTATACAGTTACCGAACCCGAGTTAATATGTACGTCATGCTAGCTTGACGTTGACACATATTCATACTTCCTACTGGAACATCAACTTTCTATGATCAATTTAGAAGGTAATTGTCTATTGAAAGCTAGAATAAAACTTCTTATAAAAGATTGATTGTATTGACAATATGAAAATGCGGAAATCTTAAACCTTTCACGAAGTGGTTTTGACCAAAAGAAGAATACGCGTTATTTCTTACATCATAAAATGTAATGTATAGTGAAATAAAGATAAGTCCTTAAGAAATACCTGATTTTATATGTTTGAAAGCGTCCTTCAAGTCGCAGATTTGAGGCTTTTTATTTTGGACAGGAAAAGCTATTTCGTATTTATCGGTATATATTGTAGATGTCCTAAATACTGAAGCTATTTTCAAAAAAGTATGCTTGACTCTGTTAGTAACTCAGCTGCTGCACTGTAACTCTATAGCAAGATTAGTTCTCTTTTCTTGGAATTGTGATGAATTTCCTTATAAAACGTAATCGTTATGTCACCTTATGATAAAAATAACCATTAGCCTAATTAATCTCTCTTTAGATATGCACCACCTATTCATTATCATTATTTACAATGGTTTCAGAATGATACTGGTCTATACAGTGACTTGCGCAGACCAGCCTATTGCCAAATCAATACCACTTAGATTCTCTGATCTGATTTGGCACTAATTAATCGATATCTGAACAATGGGAAGCTTAGTTTTCCTTGGGACGGAATCGAACCTATGCAAACCATATTCAACATGCGTCTCACTATGATTCCACTTCACCGACTCGTTCGACAGCATTATAAATATTAGACGTTTCACAAATACAACCAACAAAAGGATTACCGATTTACTCTAGCAAAAATCACAAATTCATTCCAAAACCTTTGAATACCCTATGAAGGTGTAGTACCGATGGACCTGTATGCTTTGATAATTTTGTTGTAAAATTATATGAAATAGAGCAGAAGATCAAAGGTTTATTCTATAGGCGAAATTTTTAACAAAATGTGCACAAATAATGAATTATTCATAATCTAAAACAAAAAACCGTTTCTGATTCGTACTGTAACGTCTGAACGACATTTTATTCTCCATTTTAAAAGCTAATTCATCGCTCATACATGTACGTATCGAATTACTAGTACATAATCAATCGATACAAAAAAATAACACTAATTTGGAAAGCTCAAATTCGTATCGTTTTATGATTGACTACTATTGGAATGGATTACCATAAACATATCTATTAAGCATTGTAAAATCAACATAGTTTATAATAGCGTAATTCATTACAATTTATCGATTAATCAGCTGTAGCGGAACTAATACCTTTAGTTGAATATAATGGTGGTGTTTTTTTTTTCGCAAAAAAAAAACTTGATGTTCCATAAATAAGTGAAAAGTATTTCACCTTCCAACGACGGAACTGGTACTGAATAAACGGTAAGACAGTCGATGCATTTTTAGCAAGATAAGCTAAAAATATTTGAGCATTTTTCGTTATCAAATAATATGAACGGTTAGAACATATAGACGTGAAAGCACTGATGAGATCTTCAATACAAAGAAAAATGAAATGAAATAGAAATATCGGTAAATACGGAAGAACAGCGTTAGCAACTGTACGCGTCGAGTTAAAAACGTAGGACCAAATCTTGTTTTGTTCAGCACATGTGTTGATCTTTCTAGAAATAATCCCAGAACTCAACCTAGAAATCGTATTCTCAATGCGATCGTTGAATTCGCGCTTTACAACAAAGTTCGACACAAACTGATTTTTACACTGACCAACAAAACCACCTGTAAAACGTATAGTAAAGAACTCGCTTGAAACTCATAGTAATTTATAAATATTCAGCAGTTAATATCGAATGAATATGAAACAATGAATGGATAATGGATAAATTTGATCAAAGTGTCCAGTAACGAACGTTTATTGATTTCTTTCTATTAGTTTCGACCATATGTCCCTCCCTTCTTTTTCTTTTGAATGATATTTTCAAGTTACACAGTCATCACCTCATCATACTGATAGTATTTCTTAACACCTACAGATTCTTTCAAAATGTAGCCACTTTTAATAACAAATACAGTTCAACTACACCCATTTTTTTTTCCTACATACTCATGAATTTAGATTGCAACCTCAAGAGTTATCATTTCATTAGAGTTGTCAATTATCAAAGCTTATGTTAGACAACGGATAGTAAGACGATTCGATGAAGAATGATTAGTAATCAACTTCTCTGAAACTACAAGACTCACATAAAACTTTATTTACTATAGGATTTTAATAATCGATACACGCTAATGAAAACAACAATAAACAAATAACAATAGTAAAGTTGAAGTTGAAAATAGTGATACTTTGTTTAAAGTGTAAAATTGGCATTGGAATAGTTTAATAAACGGACCACAGTTCATTAGAGGCACTTGCATAACAATTCGTAGGCAATTTACCAACATGTTATCAGTTATTTTACAATGATTAGATAGCTCTATAAATACAACT
>KN716467.1:39900-89164 GCA_000816705.1 Dictyocaulus viviparus | reverse complement strand
TATATGTATTTATATATATATATATATATACATATATATATATGTGTAAGAGCATATATCGTAACGAGCAATCGTTGCTCCGAACCAATTTCATTGACTCACCTTCACAATGGTTCAAAATACAAAAATTGAAATGACTTCCAAAATTTGGGAACTTATTGAGTGTTAATACGAAGGAAAGTCATTCCAAGCATAACTCTCCTTTGTACAATATATACATATAGTAAGAAAACCTATAAGTTCCCATACTTTATAAGCTGAGTATTGATTTATATAATATTACAAACTTATATATCACATAATATGTCAAGTAATGAAAACTACAAAGCAAAACATTAAAAAACCAACGATCAACACAATAAAGATGGCTGTTCCTTCCAAAAGTTTTAAAAATACTGCAAAGACGACAGAAATTCCGAATAATCATCTGGAAACATGAAGAAATAACAATAACACATAAATTTAATACCAGAGAAAAACTAGTGTTCTTCGGTCTCATGTATATGTTGCCATTATACAAAATACAATCTCAATTGTTCCCTTACAAAAACGTGTTTATTTACTTTGATATAAAAAATATTGTACAATTTTCAGATAAGATCATATCATAAGATCACTGAGAGCAATAAGCAAACAACTTCCAAAATCTTATTACACTATTTGTAAAATGCATTCGGTTGGAGGTTAATAACAATGATACAAGTTTTGATATGAAATTATTACAGGAACAGAAGTTTCACAATAATAATCCTAAATTGAAATATTTCATTCAAACTGCGGGAGACATCATTTCGGTTTCGCTTAAGCGCGTTAGAAGTAGTAATTTCAGCGAGTGTACCTAAAAAGTAGCCAATTCATCGGAAGTAAAAAATGGCAGGAGCTATATAAGAACAACATTATAATAACTTCTAGTTAGCTCAAAATAACAAACAATATTCCTGAAATGAACATGGCTTTTCAACGCGGCAATCCGAGAATTTCCACATTTTAGGTGAAGCTTCCTAGAGATTCACTCGTATTTTTATGCTTGAATGTAGATCAAAATTATAGAACTGAAGCGCATAAGGCCGCATAAGTATACGACTGATAGATCAGAGCTTGAAATTACTTATCAGAATTAAAAAATTATCTGTTCTTTTTGATGAATACCTGCAAAGTTACTGTTAAATGCACATTCTGACACAAACCCTTCGTTGGAATTCGAGGCAAAAAAACTGCTGTTATACCAATAAAACGAAAAAAAATTTACTAAGGACTTTCGATTCAATATAGTCATTTAATAGATTATTACTGATAAAAAACTATTGCATATATTTGAAAAAAAAGCAAATTTTCTGTGCTTCACCTGAAAGCACCTCTTTGACATTTAAAAAAGAGTTTTCAGTGTAATCTACATTAATTTTTTGAATGACCAAATTACTCAAATCATATAAAATTTAACTTCAAAAAGATTGCTATTCAGAGTATACTAATGACAGAAATAAGAATAGAACGAGGATTCTGAAAACATTCCCCACTTGTAGTGTACTAAGCGACATTTACGGCACAATTTTAAGAATCCAAACATGCGATGTAATTTGCAATCACTTGGGACCATATGGATATAAATAACTTTAAGTACGATACTCATCTTATGAGTTTTATATTTGAAAAGTTGTATAAATTATGAACTTCTCATATAATCTCGAGCCTTGATAGCACGAAATCCTTTGCAATGTCATATTATATCATGTCATATCATCCAAAATCGCATCACGAAGAAGCATACCGTATCACAAGAAGCATCGAAATCTTCTACATTGTTGATGGTGTATTGACGAAAAAAAGACACTAAGTCATAAATACTTTCTGACGGAATTGGGACCTAAAATTATATTTTCTAATTTTTTTTAAAAAGCAGCGTTTTCATTCTAGAATATTAAAAAAAAATTGAATAATAATGAATAAGGTACTTGTTCATCAGCAAGTATCATCATTAGATAACCGAAAAGAACATTATGAAAACACTGTGGCACATTGGGAGAAGTAATCATTGACACGAGTAACTGAAAAAATTGTTGTGCACAAAGCAAAGATAAATTTACAAGAAAAAAGCTAAAAATAAAGTGGAGGTTGAAAGAGTGGTACGAATGAGTGATTCCATACACTTTGCATGGACTTCGACTCTTTAATAGGGTGATAGCTTACCGGAACATTGGATCGGATGTCGCCAGTACTAAGAGATCGATGAAAGCGATGATAATTGAAAAGAAAAGCAAGAGATGGAGACTCAAGCTCTGCTACATAATCAACCATATGGTCTAGTACGCTAAGAGAGGCCAATTTGTCTTTTTCAACACATCGCACGATTCTGAACGATGCGAAAATGTAATGCTGAATATATGTAATTAAGTTGTAAAACAAAAAGTTTAAAAATTCCATACATATATAAAACAAAAATTCCCCTTAAAAAATGCCGAAAAATTGAAAATTTGTCCCTTCAATCTGTGACGGTAAAAGCTTAGCACATGAATCTATATTTCAGTTTTTTTTAATTTTGAACATATTTTTACTTGTCTACAGCTATATCGAGTGCACGTCCTCTCCCACCACGTAGTGCCCACGACAGTGCAGAACACCATTCTTTCTCACGTAGGTGACTGAAACGAATATAACCATTGATTATAATAGTCAATACAAAATCTATGAAACTGCTATCCAACTACATCTAATTTGTAAAACAATATTATAATAAAGAACCAACTGATAAGTCATAGTATTTACAATGCAAGATTTGGAGTCATCCAATTCATTTTCTTCACATATTCGCATTAGCTATAAATAACCTCATAATCAAAAGTCACTCCAAGCGAATAAAAAGCCTATACGAAACATACTTTTTCAGCCATGGCTTCGTCTTCAATATACATAGCTTCGATGTGATTCTCTAGCCTTAATCGACCTTCTGAACCACAGTGTAGTAGATATTTGGCACCAACCTCCCAAAGACTAAAATATGTCTTAACTTTTTGAACAATGTCTTAGCAGTTGTTCCTTATATGTCTCAAGGTACCTTTGAATAATAGCACACATGGAAATTGCGATATTACCAGATGTTACGTACAAAATATTAAAGGTGTATTGATGCAGCATTTTTATTGATACTTCTAGCCAAAATTCATTAGTATGATAACTATACCTTCCACTAGTCTCAAATTATCCGATGCCTCACAAATTATCTTACTGAAAAAATGAAAGTACTCAAAACTTGCTCGTAACGGTCATTTACTATATAAACACACTCTTTTGCTTCAAAAATCGTATCTTCATCTCATTTACGAACATATTAAGAAATATCACATATGAATTTTATATAAAAACAAACTAACCAACTGTTCTGAATCAATCCGGAACCATATTCCATTAAGAGAAATTCTCTGGTTTCCAGAAGTGTGGGAAGGTTGCCATACTCGGAATCAGTGTGCAACAAAGTGTCGATTAAATGAACTGATAGCCAAGGATTAGATATCAAATTCTAAATAACACGATAACAAACAGCTAACAGTACTACTGACCTTACCGCTAATAAAGTTACTGGATCTACCTGTAGTACTGATATATCTTTCATTGCTAAAATTGAAAGAAAAGGATCGAATTGTTCATCTATACTATGTTCCATACTTCCGAACAAATCTCGACATTCCTTTGAAAAAGTTAAATGCAGGTAGTAAAGTCTTACTAAGTAATGCACTTCCAAAAAGTTTGAAAATCGAAACGTAGTTTAAAAACATTTACATGTGCAAGTGTAGCGAGTTCATTGTAAGCAACTGTCGAATTTTTAACAAAGGTATAGAATGGCATTAAATGCCACCATTCACCTACAACCGCAGATGCAGCACGCTCCAGATGCTACAAGTAGACAAAAGTATAAAAACCAATGAAGACAGCAAACTTTCACCCACCTTACGGTCTCCGTGAAGCAAATGAGACAGAAACAGGATATTTTTATTACTGTCAAAAGCTCCGGATGTCAACAGCAAACTCAGGTCATGCTTCCACCGATCTAGCTTAGAAATCTAAAATTTGAAACAACATTTGAAAAACCAAACAAATAAACAAATAGGCAATAGTAGTTTTCGGTAATCATTTTGAGAAAAAAAATCAAGATGCGAAAGTAATTAAGATGACGACTACTAATATTTATTTATAGTGCTTGTATAAGAAACACAGACTGAAAGGATCACCTAGCAGCAATTTCACGAAAGTCCAATATGTGATTCAAGCGCATGATTTATGTGACTAAAAAATAATAAAAAAACCAACAAATTAGCTCTACTAATTGGCCAACACTTCTGTAAACACATTGTCTACTTCCTTTTAAAATAATTAAACTGGTAATTATTCGTTTAATTAGATCACTTTCAATATAAAGAATCTTAAAATTGTAAATGAACTCATCTTCCCTTCATCGGTCAACCAACTCCATTCAAAACAACTCAGCAAATTTTTGAATTTTTCAGCTGCCTTGTCACCTTTTAATAAAGACAAAAAATCGACGCAAATGTCGAAACGGCAACCAATCATTACGAGACAAACCTTAGTAAATATTGTTTCCAAAAGAAAATCTCTACAAAAAAATTATGGGAAAATTCTACCGCTCTCCAATAACTCCCTTCACCAACTGACATGCCCTCGTCCAATTCTTTTGCTGCTTTTCGCACATACTTGTCAATAAAAGTGAAAGAGTCTATACCCCACGAGATCAGGTCAAGACATATTGGGGTATCTAAAATTTACCGCATAATTTCAGCATATTACTTTAAAATAAAAGGACAAATTAACTGAAGGAACAAGTCATACGTTATACAACCTCCCTGCTTGAAGAACATAGTCTCAAAGAGAGACCAAATAGTGAAGTCCCGCATGTAAACATTTTCTTCGTCATCAATTTCTTCGGCACAATGAAGCAATGCAGATCGGTATTCACGAGAGATTGATAACGTTCTAAACAAGTACTCGGAGCCGAAAACAAATATCATCCCGTATATCAATCTTTTAATAATGGGGATTAAAAAAGAAGTCTGAGATTAATTATGACACACTCTATATTAGTTAGTCGTTGTGACCGAGAAAGCTCCTGACATTTCTCGAAAACCACGTGCATTTCGATAAGAAGTTGGCGCACTACCGGATTTGCGTAGACCAATTGCAGAGAAGGTAAATGTTCACGAAAACCACAAAAGGACCCGCCTACTAAAGAACAATACAATATTATTATGGATAACAACAATACTAATACTACTACGATAAATATTAATATTACTAATATTAATAGTAATGATATTGACATAAAATTATTGACAATAACACCGTTGAAGTTTATGAATAGAATGATTTTTCCCTCCAAATTAAGAGCTCAATGATAAAGCATTTCGAAAAATATTGTCCAACTTACAATTATCATCATTCTTTGCCGTAATACTACTAAGACCGCAAATAATGTTTGCGTCCGATGTTGAATATGCATATTGAATTGAGTCTGAAGCCGTTACCATTTTTCTATTCTAAAAACCTTCTACAAAACACATACACAAATATTTCCTGTAAAGTCGATACAACGCATCCTATGTGACAGTATTTTGAACTCTAAAAAGGGAACTGATAAAACAATAACCTTACAATTCTTAACGAATAACTTGGTTTCCATAGTGATGTTGCATAAATGTGATGATTTTAGTATATGATTACTAAGCTAGACAAATGTAGGAGTGTCATTATTAAATACTATTTGTGCAACTTCCCACTGAGATCACCTTTTTTTGCTTGGTACGGACCTATCTGGACAAATGTTGCAGAGCCGTATTTTATTAATCCTGACTTAAACAAGAGACTATGACGATATCCTTTTTTCATAAGGTAAGATATCAGAAAGCTTATTAGTAGACATTAGTAAATAATTCTATCTGAAAATTATGGAACAATTAAGTAGAAAATAAAGACGGTCCAATATTGAAGATCGAAGAATATCGAGTCGAATAGCCCCGCCTTAACACAAAAAAAAGAATCGATACATACAACGCTAAAGGTTAAAGCGTTCTTCAAAATATATAATTACACCATTCTGAAAATTATAGTCGTGAGGTTTTCATCCATTTTGAAAACATGATGGTTTTGAACTAAAAGCAATTCTAACGATGGGTATTGCTAGCATCTAACCAACATATTAGGGTCATAGGAAAACTAATCTCGATATTTGAAAACAGGTTTCAAATTGAAATCGTTTCCAAGACTTAAGAAGTTCTAGAATGAACCAATGTATTTCACGAGACATCCAGTATTGAAGGTTTCATACAAAGCAAAACAGGAAAAAAAAGGCCTTGAAGGAGTTAAAGACAAACAAGATTTTTCAAAATGGTACGCGTGGTAACTTATCTATGCTAAAGTAGTGACATCGCTAGCCAATAGACATTTGCTGATAGATCAATAAAATGTTTAAGTGCAAATCCAATTAATTATGAGTTTTAAAAAGCAATACTATGAAGTCGCGTAAATACTTAATACTAAACTTCCAAATGGAAAACTCCAAATTGAAAACTGCTGTGTATCTCTCACTATTGCCTGCGTGCACGAGGTAATTCTGCAACATGTCGAAGGCTCACGGATAGATTTGAGACCGTAAAATAAGAAAACCTAACGCATGTAAATCCTTTATTTGCTTAATTATTATAAGCAAAGAAATGTAACAATTTCGTCGCTTTTTTTAAAGTGAATCGGTGTGCTAGCGAATATTTTCAGTATTGGAGCGACGTTAGTTTATTGAACTTCGCTAATTTTAAGACAAATCGTGACAAATCTGTTCTTCTTATTGTCAGCACAATAGAGATGTGTCCCACAATGCGTCACTAGAGTCTAGCTATTTATCACTGTAATCTATCATTCAACCAGCTTTGCACCATAATTAACGAAACCTGCTTTAGAGGGTCTGGTAAGTATGTTTGAAAAAGTACTTACCTGTGCTTACAAACACAATAGAAACCACAGATTTTTATGTAGTTTTATTTTACATTACAATAATATGCGATAGCAAATTTATTATACTCAATATCATCACAGTTCCATAGATGACAAAACGAGATTATAAACTAATTTCTCATATGAACTTCGTAGTGAAGTATTCAAGGAAAGACTAGTATATATATCGCTACGATAGCAGACAATTTAAATAGCTAGATCACAGTTCTCATGGGATAGTGAGTAATCAACAAAATCTTCTATTAATTTGAGCATTTAATGAAGCAACCATGAAATCCACATGTCATTTACAGGGTACATAAATCAAAACACGTAAGATTTCTCGGGCAAGGATTTTATAAAACACAAACTACATCGAGCGGAATTCTCGTCACATAGGGCCCAGCGTAAGATTATTTAGCCAATATCTATACATAAATTAACATATGCTGTGACTAGGATAATAAGAATAAATACAATAACTCGAATAAAACACATTATAGATGACTAGAGTAAGTAAAAACATCAATGGTAAAATTAGAAACGACTAGTCAAATATATAATCTGTTTGACATCAATGTTAACTTTAGAAGTAATGACGTTTGGAATTATTTTGAGCAAGTGGAGCAGCCAACAACTCTGGATTTCTTTCCATAACTCGTGATATCTGCAACAATGGAAGCTTAAAATATGAAGAAACCTCAAAAATAAAGTGGAACTCATCGAAAATGTCATACATTTGCTGAACCTTCATTTAGTACAGCATTAGAATTTCACAAAGTCTAACAAGTGGCATCCCTTTGATGTGCTAGTTTAGCCACCGCGGTTGGTTCCTACTATCTATATCTCATTATAAAGCGAAACATCAATTAATGTTTTCATCATCTTACTTATGCACATAGACTTTCATTGCCGCCGACGAACTATTTTGTTTCATTCGACTCTTGTGTAATTATAATATAATCAGTAGAAGCGAAGGCGGTAAAATTTCTGATTGTCTGTCTCCACTTTCATCTTATTTTGTTTCAGTTTTCAGTGTTTCGATACACAGCAGTGAATAAATTGAGCTAGCAGTATCGCCTCTTTTTACGCAAATGGCGATATTGTTATATAACGGAAAAAATTTGATAGTGAAAATGCCGTGAATTCTAGCCAATAATTCTCATCTCAACTGCATGGTATGCTTGATTCTTTAGCAATGGAATAGTATGTCAGAAAAGCATAAGCGACTTCCCTTCCTCTCATTAAGATAAAACATGTGGTTGTTGGCAACAGAATCGGAGTAGAAATCACAGGCGATTTTCTATATTGTCTCTCTTTGAGCTCTGTAGTTGTATTTTCTTTAATTGCAGCAGAGTTCAATCACCTCATTCTTGTAATCATCAAAACTTCAGTGAGCTCTACAAATGCGGACTCTTTGCACTTACATAAAGATGTTTAATTACCTTATCCTATTTATCATCAGTGTTTTCAACGATGGTAATTTCACAAAAGCTGGATAAGCAATTATAAAAAAAGCAATGTACAGTTGCTGTAAAATTTACCTTGTTGAGAATTTTTTTCCTAAAGTTTTCCTAAAGTGAAGTTTTCCCCTACAAAGTAGATAAGTTTTCTCGTTGAGTAATTCCTGTCAGCGCATTCGTGTTCCGCATGATATTGTGGCAGTGGTTCAATGCAAGCCTTGTCTATATAGCGACTAAACTTGACCACTCTTTACCATATCAATGCTCTTTATCCTACTCAGATTGCTCGAGAGCCAATTCACCGACCTTGGAGAATTGCCGAACTTGCCTAGCGTGAGAGCTCGAACAGGACTCGAGCCTACGTATCACTACTCCACCACTCTCTCCTATTCACGTGAAAAATTTTGGTATTAATTGGACGAAGATGTCATTCAAAGAAGTGAATAATCAGTTCGAACTTACATCTTCATTTCTGTCATGAAATTAAAATACGGTATCTAACTGGAGAAAGTATAATAACCATTTACGATATAAATGCAATATTTTTTGTATTCAATATGCAATAATCAATACCTTAACAAAGAGTATTTACACATAGAATTGGGAAAAGCCTAGAATGGAGGCATAGTGGTATATCTGGTGTGCCAAAATCGAATTTTAACTAACCAGGTTATCCATGTATTCCTCCATGTCACGCAGACGGGAGTCTTTCACACGAAGCTCTAGGCGCAAACTGTCAACAAGCGCAAGCAGATCTTGTTGCGAACGCAAAAAATCCTCGTTTTTTTGTTTCTGAAGTTGTTTAGCTATATTTTTGTCTCATTATATTGAAATTTCCAACAATGAATTGATAGAAACAAATACAACGAAAAGAAAATTGGACAATGGTAGTGAACCAGAAGTAAGACATGAACAGACTTTGCAAAAAATGACATCCATCAACTTATTGAAACCAAATATATTATTTTGTATGAATATTCATTAATTACAAAAAATCAAACGATAAAAAAGATCTTAAAGAGAGAAGAGCAGAAGTAATGAAACAGCTGAGGCTGGTAAAAACATTCGCTACGCCCGCTGATGCTTCACAAATCATAAATCATAAAACCAAGATGACTGCTCTCCGACGCTAGGACGGAACACTTATCTCTTCCAGAAAGGCAATGGAAAAATCATCTATGAGTACTACTTGGCTGTCTTCTGCATCCACATTCGTCTACCCCATGCAATTAGTGGAAATAAGATTATGCTGCTTCAAATGTTCCTCCACCCGAAATTCGAATCTTATTTTGTCGGTAAAAAATCATACATATCCCGGGCCAGGCAGAATTACGTTGGCCGTACACCTGCTGCGCATGAATGATGACCGGTGGACACGAGCTGTGTGTGATTTTATCTCACTGAACATCAAATGCACTGCTGGAAAACCACTAGTGCAATGATGTGATCTCTTCACCAAAGCGTAGAAATAATTATAAAGCTCAAGGAATCCCTAGAGCGAAAAGAATTCATTGAACTACTTTCGCGCGTGATATGAAGAAATGGAAGTTCCACTGGTGCTCGGTCGACTTAGTCAATAATTAATGGGAATCAAGGTAAACCAGGTAATAAAAAAATACAAGTTAATTATAATCATGCTATCATGTGTTACATGACTGCACTAGTAGTACAAAAATCAACTGATTTGCTTATTGATTAATAGAGTACTCATTTTATTACAGGGATGACGACAGACAAAAGTAGGTTTGACAATGACCCAAAGATGTCCGTTCGCAAGAAACAGAATTACCTTTAAAATTGCATCTATTGCTTGAATACGTTGGAGTTGAGAATAAACAACAATGAATGTGCTATTTTGTGCTGCTATGGACTTGTTGATCACACCTTTTTAATTCAAATAATGAATGATTAGCACTAACTTTAATGTTGCTACTCTCTAAAGTCAAAGCTCTTTATAGGACAATAAAATGATTAGTGAAATGTTGTTCTTCATACCTGGATATATGGTAATATAAAAGTCATTCCAAAAATCAAATCATATAATCATATTAGAAATTTTGTAGTTCTTTTCTTTGATGGCAACTGTTTTATAGAGAAACGAAGGCTATTATGTTAATCAGTGAGACCCAAGATTTAATGTAACACTAATATTCCACGTCAACACATATAACTACCGTGAGTTTGTTCGATCCTTCAAAGCCTGAAGACGCTACACTCCTGTTGCTGTTTCCTCGTTGAAACGACTCAGCTGTTGATGCCTGCAACTAAGTAGAACAAGCAGTCTATGGAAAATTTAAAAAACAAGAATCGAAATAAAAGCTAAACAAGGTTGTAAACTACAAGGACAGTCAGCATTGGTTTGTAACCCTTTGGAGATAAAAAGAGAACCTAACCAGAAAATATGGTAAATGTACCGTAGGTGAATGAGAAATGCTCTGATTATTGGATATTACGTAGGTCTGTTCTTCAGTGAAATCAAATCCAGTTAGCGAAGTTGGTTCGGATGTATTGTTGTACCTAAAAGGACACTGTAACAATAGAATATAATTGATGAGATGTTGACTAACTTTCCATCATGATTGTTTCCGCCACCAAAATGTGCTATACTGTTATCACAAGTAGCATTAACATCACCGACTCCATAGGAATAACAGGCATCAGGATGTAAAGACGACAACCTGCATTGCACATAAACCGATATTTTGGAATTTGAAATTATTTCATTGAATATCCTAATATAATAATACTGAAAGTCTCACTTACTTCCTGCTAATGGACTTGTTGATTCGATCGATAAAACGATTACTATGAGAGCTTGTCATGCTTGTGCCGCTTACTCCACTACTGAGTGACACTGTGTCTTCCGCCATTCTATGCTTCCCAACTCCACTTATTTTTCTTTTCATTTTATTGAACACACCATCTGGGAATACGTTAACGCACAGATTGAAGCACACACACACACACACACACACACATTTCAAAAGCAAAAAAATTGGATCATTAGCGCTAAATCGTTTTTGAAAGATAACAATATGATATAACTAAATTTACGCACATAAAGAAGAAAATTTCATGGTAAAAATAAGTTATTGAAAGCATTATAACTCGTTTAGACAACTTATTGTAGACATGGCGTCAAATTATACAAGAAGACTATAATCACACATACCTTTATCGATTCTGTTTAACGATAAGTTTGAAACAGATAGAGACGGCTTCTCGTAAGTGAATTTGAACTGCAGCTGTATCTCACCTCTAGTAAAGCTTCCAATAAAGAATCTTGATATAAAATTTCAAAACCAAAATAGAGAAAATAACTCTCTAAAGGTACTTTCACTACCTATATTTGTCGTCGTCTTTCTTCTTCTTGAGTGGAAACCACATTTTACTATTAATCTCTCGAGCCTTATCGATTGGAATATCACATTTCCCGATGACATCTGCAACTCACATCATCAAGTACTTCGCTGAAGTATGACAATTTATTAAAAAAGAAACAATTAGTAAAGTATTCGTTGCAAACAGAAATCATCCTGTCATCACGTGGCCAAGTTACATCGGAGTAAGTTTTAGCACTCATAGTAATCATAGTAAAGTTACAAACAAAAGATTTCGTAAATCTAATCTAACTCTAAAGTAGTATTATCGAGTAATGGAAACTTCGCTGTACATTACACATCGACACCATGTGAAGAGCTTCCGAACAATATAAATCAGTTGTACGATTGAACTTGGATAAGCAAAAAACCACAAACAAAATAATTAAGGGAAACTTTTCAGAATATACCAGATTTTCCAAATCTTGTCTTATTCTGCACGGTTACTGTGATATGGGTCGATTTGTTTGAGAGCTTGCTGAAATAAATAAACAATGATGTAGAAAAAGAATAGCTTCTAATAAACATCTACGAAAAATAGCTTACAATTCACAGTGTTCATCCCAGATACAGTCACCTTGAGTAGTCACTTGCTCTGTTACGGCACGACTACGTAACGAACCCCTTCCATGAAGTACAATAACAGCGAACGCATCCATCGTGGCATGATTTTTCAAATATAGCCCACGAGCATTTTGAACTTAAAATTAAGGAATTATAACATAAATTAATGTGAAGCATTTTAATTGCAGATATCAACACCCCTTCGTTCACCAGACAAACTTGGTACATACTTAATGCAATGAAAATTTTGATAAAAATAAGTTTAAAACAATATTCAAGAGCTTTCCCCTATTGTTTGTTTTACAAATTCATGTTCAATCTTCAATTTTGGTTTAAGCACTAGAGATTCAACTATGGTATCAAATAAATAGTATACTGTTGGAATCGAATTAAAACAGCATTTCGAATATCGCAGTAATTCCACAGTTATACTCTGAAAACCTATAAAGAATCATCTATGCAGATCAGTGGCAAAAGCAATTTTAAAAGAAATGGCTACTAATGCTATCTTTGCACCAGACGCTTCTCATCATTTCATGACCATGAAAAGGACTGCTTGAAAGATACATGATAGCATAGGGCTCAGAAACATTGCGTTGATATAAGAAATAGCTTTCAACACGTTACTATTGTATAGAAGAAAAATAATAAAATGACTCTAAGACGCGCAATTTATACGCACAAACTTAAGCATTACTAGAAATTGAATCCCATATTTTTAGATTACAGAAGAAATTTACTGTGAATAAATAATGTATTTGGCTCCATTGCCCTTAGGAAATGGTATTTGCTTTGCGCAACGTAAGAAGAGACGACACTGTTGAATCCAGCAAAACGCTGCGGACTATTCTGTAAACAGTGAATCTTAAAACAAAGATGCTGATAAAATATAAAAATTCCTAGAAAAAAATGGTTCTCAGCATGAAAGTTACGAAATAAAGTCTCTAAAGCCCAATCAATTCCAACGACTTCAAAAAATCGAAGAACAGCTTTGGACGATGAAGACAGATAAATATTCAACGAATGACTTGTTTCTGTCAAATAAGAACTGGAGCGGGTATCATTGCTTTATACACTTCCAAATGCACCTACAAAATTATTAAAATCTTTGATCACCAGCATTAGAGCAATTACAAATGATTCATTTGTTTATATGTTAAACAAGAGAATGGTAAGGGGGAATGAGAATAATTTGCGCACGATAATCAAAAATAAAGGTGTGTGAGTAGCAAATTAAGTGAAGCTAATGGACAAAATAGGACGCCATTACTTAGAAGTTGGCAATCAACACTAATGAAGCATATTTCGTAATCTATCGACTAATAAAACAGAAAAAAAAACCAACAACAAATCAGCAACAACAATAACAATGTCAACAAGGAAAGTTGGTTTAAACATCATCATCATCACCAGAACTACTCGTGCTTTCAATTAGTCTGATCCCATTCGTTTCTGTTCTACGAACTTCTCTATCGATATTCGTCGGAATAATGACGATTTGATTCCGAGCTTTTTTTTCCACCTATAAAGTAATAATTAACATCCTATAATCGAGGCAGGTCTGATTTCAACGAATTATACATATTGTGGGAAATTTCAGTGTTATATGTGAATTTTTCATCGTTATACTGTAAAACGCTGAATCCTCCGTAATTATGCGTACATTTTCAGCATACTCCAGGCCAATAAATTGTATCTTACGCGCATAACCGATCATTTATACAAATTTTACCAGATCGAAATGTTTCCTTAATGATGCTGAGAGCTAACACCCGTCAACAGGTCAGATCTGGTAGGACGGCATATGAATTACACCCAGTTAGGCTGGTAATCAACGGGCGAAAGCTGATAAGATACTCATTTGGATGCCTAATGTATAGGTGAAGCATTAAATGCAAAGTTAGGCAAAGTGATGACCTAGGTAGTGCAAACGTTAGGCACAACACACAGGACACCTACTATACATGCATCACGTTTGTTACACTTAGTATTTATGATGATCTGTCCTATAAATGATAATGCGCAACATGTTCAACAGATTCTCCTTTGCGTTAGACTTAAGTTTGTTTCGCGCTTATCACAAATGTGGTCGTCAACCGCACATTATATGGGTCCTCTGAGATGTTTGTTGGTGACTAGTGCTTATAGATCGCAATTGTAATCAGAATCACTTCAAAAAAGGTTAGTTAGTTAGTTAGTTATAGAACAAAAGAAAAAGAAAAGTTACTGACGTCAAAGCTTAAAATAGCAAAGAAGGCAGCCTATCAAGGAAATGCAAATATAGTCGACTTAAACAAGTTTTGATCATAGATTTAAGATCAGAGGCGTAGTCGTACACGCCAAGCTTTCAAAAATCAGATGGGCCATCATACAGGTGATCCATATGAATAACGACCTGTAAGTTATCGAATCCTAAAGGAAATCAAATACACTGTAAAAAGTCCTCCCTTTTTTTACTAGTGCCCGCTCGATTCTGTCGATGATCAACAGGGATCCAGGTGGTCCTATAATGGCTTTTGCAGACTACGAATGTAATAATATTATGCAAGAGAAAAGATAAAATATATGCAGATAAGATAAGCTTTGTGTTTAGCAGTCCCTTATGGCCGGACGCATCTACGCATACGTGTTCAACGTCAATTTGGATCATTGATTGCGAGCCGGATCTACAAAAATTGAATACTCTTCACCAATTCCCGAAGCCGCTAACTGAACTTGGGCTTGTGTAACTTTGTGATATCTCCACCGTGCACCATTCCCATCAAAAGTACACATCAAGTAAATGGAAATAGAACATTCATTAATGAGTTTCTTTTTACAGCAATGACATCAATTACATTTTTACATAATCGGTAAATGATGCTTCTTGCAGAAGACACCATGTAATAATATAAAATTTTATGGCAATCATATTTTATAGAAGTGGTCAAGCTGATTTTATTAAACTCTTTTAATACTTAAGGCTTTTCTAAAAATTATATAACATTTTTTGCCTTCGAGACTCACCCACCACCTGCCATCTCGATGTTCTTGTCCTACAGCCACCGATAAAAACGAACCTGTCATGGAAAATCGAACATCGTTTATGAAACCAGTCTAGAAAACTACATTTCTTATTTAAAAACAATCGCAATTCATTATCAGGACTTGAAAAGAAATTGTACAATTTTCAACACATGTAGGTCGACAAAGTAGACCGAGTAATCTTATCAATATGTTTGAAATTAACAGGATTGATGAAACTGATCCAACAATTATGCTCCACTGCCATCCTTGAAATAATTAGAAGCAACATATTTGCCAATAATATAACCTCAGAAGGCGAGAACAGTCATGGATTATCAGCAAACTACATGGTTTAGAGAGACATAAATTAACTCCATGTCATTTTTTGATGACGTCAACGACTTACGCTCAAAATTGGATAGAATTCAAATCTGGTTAAATTTGCAATTGGAGATCCAAATCCAAAAATACGACACAATCGTCTCATAGGCACAACAAACTGCCACAAAGTATTCTTGTAAGAGATATAATGGCCACAGCTGTTACAAAAAAAAAACTATTAGAACACTACCATTTTATATGCAAATACTTGGAAAATGCTCTTAAAATCTGCGCCAATTTTCCACAATTTCAATTCGCCGTCATCGGATCCAGTCGCCACCAAATCTGAACAATAATAAGATAGTGAAAAATTAAGCAAAAGAATCGCACGTTTATAAACTAATGCAACATATGCATAGTCAAAAGATTTATTTATGAAATGTCATATGTAAAATAATACGTTAGAGATCAACGTCTATTTCATATCTAAAAATTAAAATAATTGATTTCAAAAAACGACAAGCCTGTTAATAATTGCTACCCAAACGTATAAAGTATTCACCCGAAAACGGAACAGCCGAAATACAAACTACCCATCGCGGAATACCTGGGGCTCTCATGCCGTGTACAAGTGATCGAATAACTAATGGCTTTTTTTTCCAAATAGACCATACATATAAAGACCTGCAAAAATTTCATTTTCTTGATTGCTATATATTCAAATTCCGAGAAAAAAAACCTAGGCGAAGCAACGAATGACAATAGGACATAGAGAAAGTTTTTGTTGTTAGAATATAACCTAAAAACCCTTAGTTGAAAAGATTAGAGTAATATTGCAGATACCGAATTCCCAGAATAAGAAGGAAATTCTCAGCCGAACTACACTTCATCTACAACGTTAGGTCACGGATGCAGACCGTAAAATATCGTCGGAGAAGTTAATTAAGGAAGGTTAAAAACACAGGTTAAAAGCGTTCTAACCTGAAAAAATAACGTGAAGACCTAATCGATCACAATATTCTTCTCTCGGCTTTGTTCAACAAATATGAGCAAAAAAGATGGTTATGAAGGAAAACATGGAAGAAAAAAGACAAAACAGTTTGTAACAAACAAGATGAATACGACTTACTTCTCACGAAAGAGACTGTTTGTTTGAAAGCGTCTTACGATGTAATAAATTAATTTGCCCTACACAATAACAGGCTCTGTAGCCAGTTTAACTAAGCAGAATAACTTTTTCTAAGACACCAATTGTTGTACACCTAGTAGAGTTTCAAAATAACGATCGATTTTTTAGAGATTGTATGCTGGCAGACATCAAAATGATGATGAATCAAAATCGACTTTTATTTAATTTTGGCATCAACAAAAAAACGTTTTCGAGACCTCTCGCACTTCCTTCCACAGCGTTGTCCAAGTTTATACTTTCGATAAATAATTAAATATATGTATCCCGGCATAATCTCCATTTTCTTGACTCTCGTGTGGTTAACACTAAAAGAGTAGCCATGCGCGAATGCATTGCATTTTCTTGCATTTTCTTCTTCATTGCTATTGCCTTAAAGGTATCACCTCTTTTTGTTATGAAGTAACGTGCGTACTTGTATCCCACCACCGACGTATATTACTTCGTATCTTTAATATGAGATATGTTTTCAAAATCTTGATCACGCATTAGGGGTAAATGCTCTGCGCCAGTCAATTTTTTTAAGACGTTATTCCAGCATCCATTGAATTGTACGCAGATTTCTCGCGCGGTCATAGTTTCAATCCAGCAATAAGATAGCTTCTCATTTATTTCGCATCTAAATTCCACAAATAATACAACAATCTCCAACCATTTTCAATCCGTTTTATTTGGTTTTTAACTATTATTTCTTATTTTATTACACCATCATGTATTTCTTCTTCCTGATGACTTTATATTTATAGTATCTGATATTAATGGTGTGTGGATTGTTAAATCAATAAATCAAGCATGAAGTTTGAATTCCGTTTGTTAATCGATGGCTTCCCTGATATTGATGAGTGGCTCATGCTGTTCTATTTTTGTTTTTAATTTTAAAGTATGTAGAATGCTCGATTAAACTCACCCGTCTGTTGAACCAGACACAAAGTGGTCGTCATTCAACATTGAGACGCAGTCCATGCTTATACATGTGGAGTTTCCATTGAACAACTGAAAGTTCATCACTGCAAAACTAAGTATAAGAATGGAAAAAGTAAACGAAAAATTGTTAAAAAATAAACAGCAAATTTCAACTGAAAAACATCTGAGATACTTTTCTTTGCGCTCTAGTCCTCATAAATAGTAGTTCGGTTGATCTCTTTAATTAAAACATATAACAACTTGATCCATAGTCTGCATGGAATTAATCATACCAACTGAGTCTCGTCCTCCACCTTCCAAAGTCGACAGCTTTTATCCTGACGGCCCGCCGTTACAACCCTTTGTTTTTGGAGAGCGCTTAAGGCTACAACAGAGTCGTGATGACCATACATGGTATCCACCAATCCTTTTTGGTCCAAATCCCATAGCTAATGAAAATAAAGTCTTATTTGTAAGTCATTAGCGTATAAGTAATGATAAGGGTAAAGTATAATGATGGAACCGATAAATCACTTTGACAGAACGATCACGACTTGCACTAAACAGGAAATTAGTTCTGAGTTGGAAGCAAAGTGCAGTGATTGGACCACGATGACCTTTCAAATCGAAAAAATGAACCATGGTAATGAAATCCCAGACCTGAAATTGCTTTTAGACTTGTTGTTGTATTTTTCTATGCTTAATGAGGTGGTTGTCACTTTTTAGAATAAAATTATTTCATCTTCTCTACAATCATGAATTTCAGAAGAAAACGTAAGAATACTTTCTAATAAGTGTTAGAATTTTTCGAATAAGTTTTCTTATTGATACAATAGCAATACTTTATACCTTGATAATAGCATCATATCCACCAGATACAATAAACTTCCCATCCGGTGATACAGAAATCGAGAATATATGACCGTAATGAGCATTTTGATCTTTGCCACCGGATTTCGTCCTTCTAATTATCCCAACAATCTTGCGAGCTGCTATGTCGTCTTAATTCAAAAACGAAAGGGTACTAGTAAGATCCTTAAATTTACCAACACCTACATTTTATTATACGAGAATCTTTTCCAGAACTGACTACATATTTCTCACATGGCGACATTGCAACACTGAGCGGTGTGAATCTAGTAAAATGTGGTTTCAAACTTTAAAACATCGAAACAAAAAAAATTGAAAAACCAATAATCTAAACACGTACCAAACAAGAATTAAAATAGAATCACACTCTGCATAGAGCCATACTGACCTATGTCCCCGATGAGCAACTTCTTCCTCGTCATATAATTCAACGAGATCAGCTAATTGCCTGTACAATGTCCCAGCTCTATTAGCAGCATCGTTCTTCAATGTTTCGCCTACTTCATCTTCAGTTTTTCCACACTCCTGAGGTAACAACATAGTGAGTGAAACATAAACATGTTAGTAAATATTAATAAAAACATTGGTTAAAACACTGCTTGCATATGTATTATATTTTGATCTCACATGAAGTTTTTGCAAGTACTCCTTAGCTTTCATACGAAGAATATCTTCAATTTCGTATTCACCACCACTAGCATCAGATATACGATCATCAGAGACGGGAGACTGAAATGTTCTATTTCAGAAAGAAAAAACGAAAAACAAACTCCAACGTCTAAGCGTGTAGAGTGTACCTCTTCTTCATCTGAGCTTATTTCAGTCCTCTCCATCATTCGCCGTCTTCGCGAGAGTCTTGCTTCCTTATCATCACCATCTTTAAAACCCTATAGCATAACTAATTTCAAACCAATGATGGAAGTAAAATAGGTTTCTTAGCAAAGAAAATTAATAGTAGGACTAGAAATTACCCGTTTCATGCCAGTTTTTTTTCTATGACCCTTCAGTGAAGACGTAGAAATCGCTCGCATAGCTACTTTTGTTACTCAAAAAAAAATATCAAAAGAATATTCTAGATAGAAATGGGAAGATATTATAAAGTGAAAATACACCAACCTATACAGGTCGATAAATTAAAAAGAAGATTTTATCGAAAAACCAATGCTATGAATAATGTCGATAATATCGAAAAACCAATAATAATGAGAATATTGAAATGTTTGAGAGCTTTCACACTACAAAAATTTAAATATCAATGCAAGATATACATATGTAGATATCCATCGATAAAAAAGACATTCCAACAGATCACTGCATATATATTTAAGTTATCGTTATAAAGTGAATTAGAAGTTATCAAGCATTTTCTCGCTGTGAGAAGGATAGAATAGAGTAGTTACTTATTCGTTCATGCCTCTTCTTATCCACCTGCACAACGATCATCTTATTCTGAAATAAGGCCTTGTAGCCCATTTTGATCAAAATAACAAAAGGATAATGTGTTATTCTCCGTCCTATCATTTCTGCGAGTTTCTGTGAAATAAAACAGGTCTAACAAATGTCAAAAAAAGAATACATTTACGTTTATTCTCTAAACCAAAATCTGCCGAAAATTTTCAACTTGCAATCAGCCTTCCACAAAGAAAGCGACAATTTATGATGACCCTTAAATCTGCCTTGGTTGAAAATCGCTCTTTTTAGAACCTTAAGTTACTAACACTTATTAACAGGAAATTAGTGCTTGTCATCGCAGCTTTTTATTTGTAAACATACCACAACTGAAAAAAACTCGTTTCTCTTCCTCAGAATCATACTTTGATTAGATGACAATTATCGTCAGCTAGCAATTTTGGTCATTATAAAAACGAATAAGAAGTAAAGTTCATCTCCAATTTTATTTGATACTACTTTACATGGTCACACCAGAAGTCATACACAAGATCTCCTATTGACATATTTAACAGCAACGCTTGAAACTTAATTAGGATATTAAAATTAGCAGTAACTAAAGATAGAGAGGTAAGAATGATTAATATATTTTAAGTGCGAAATACATCGTTTTTACCGTCAGAGCATACAAAGCATTGCCTTGGCAAACAAGCATGATCACATAAATGGCTGCAAGTTAAATGTTTTGAAGAGTTCCAAAGAATTTCTACTACAAGATAACACATTAATTTTGCACTACTATTGCTCAAGAGCTGCACTACAGCACCCATGAATGGTAAATTGAACGAACTTTTTTCCAAACTAGGGTGACAGTCACAGAACTTTAGTGCTTAAGCTGAGCGAAGTTCTAATTAGCGGCATGTATCAAGTGCTTAATTACCCTATATTTAGCCGCATTATAGAAAGAACAACTCAATATTACAGCGTTCCAAAAGTACGAAACGGGATAAATTTGCA
This sequence comes from Dictyocaulus viviparus, assembly GCA_000816705.1. Classification (NCBI taxonomy): domain Eukaryota; kingdom Metazoa; phylum Nematoda; class Chromadorea; order Rhabditida; family Metastrongylidae; genus Dictyocaulus; species Dictyocaulus viviparus. Next base: position 68,075 of record KN716467.1, on the reverse strand, counting down.
CATTCGGCACTTCGTTTTTCTTTCTAATATATGACGAATATTAAAGTGGACTGAAATGTTTTAGGCGTCAAAAAGTAAGAGATATGGATACATATTAGAGTATAAAAGGCTACTCACAATGAAATAAGTTGGAATGTGCAAATGTTACCATTAGCTACTACCCTTCAACACCATTAGAGCGATTGCGCAAAAGCGACTCTTCAACAGCTTTCCGTGCTTGTCGTTCTTCTCGATCTTGCAGTTCCGTCCGAAACTCCTAAAAGTATACGTGTACTCTATAGGAAAAAAAGAGATACGGAGCTAAAATTGATACATCCATAATCTTTCCAGTTCTCAGAATGACGTTGTCTAAAAATTGTGGAATGCTCAATGTCTGCTGTGACTGTGCAGATATGTATTGAGAACTTTCAACCATGAGCAAACGACAAGCCCGAAATTGAAACGCAGGGTCTCGAGTTGATCTGAAAAATTTAAATGCAGGTAAATAAGTACCTGACTTCTAAAATATAAAAAATAAAATATACTCACTTATACTGATCCTCAACTTGCTGCTCAGGATCTAGCTCATCAATTGGATCTCGGAGGAAGTTGACTAAAAAAGGAGTGAATTTTCTGAAAAGACCACATTTTGGGTGGAAACAGAAGTATTTTAAAGAAAACCTCACCTTCTTTCGTTTTTGCAAGCAGATAGAAGATCCGGTTCAATACTCCATAGTTTCGTCAGTTCAGTGGTCCCAATATCTATTACAGAGGGATCAAAAGTGGTTCGGGGCCTTCTAAAAAAAGCAAGTACCCTTCTCTCGTATCAACACAACCATAAATTTGAAATACGACCTATACAGCACATGCATTCGAAAACCACAGTTCTCCCTTAAATTAATTTGAAGAATCTACTAATCTACACTTTCAAAAAGTTTCATAATAACACAAACGCATTTATATTTGAATTATCTTGACAAAAAGCACTTTTTATAAGGCTGCATTGGTTGTTTATCCGCAAGGTCAGCCATGTTAGGGCATGATTCACTTTTCCATTCTGCCCATTCTAATTCTCGTTGAAGAATGTGCTATAACACAGTACAAAAATATTGGAAATATAAATACTTTATTATCAAAAAGACTGCATGAATACCTTAACGCTTTCTGCGAAATGTGCACCTTTTGGATGAGTTTCACGAAGTAGACGATAACATTTCTCTTGGCTCTCGTTAATAAACTTTGTTTGGTCGTCATTGAGACTCGTATTCTTTCTGGAATATATATTTCTAATATAATTAATATTGCTATAGCTTAATCTAAATTCGATGTATCGAAAGATTGATTATCATGGGAAAAAATACTGAAGGAAGCAAAACTCACTGTTTCGTTTTGCTTGTCACAAATTGGCAAAGTATGATAAACTGAATGAGGAAATAACGTCGGAACTGCGAATCATTCAACTGGAGTTGAAGTAACTATAACAACACAATTCCTCCGTGAAAAAATACGGGTAAACTATTTATTTGACCTTTGGATTTGTTAGATATTTTGCAAAATATGTATCTGATTCATCTATGAGTGCATATATGTTCTCGCAATCCTGAAACAAATATTCATTGCTTTTTCCAATGTAATTATTCTGTATGATTGATTTTCAATATAATTTGACAACACACCTCCGTAACGTGTAACGTGTTTATTGGAAAGCAAAACACTTCAGTTAAAAAACTGATTTGCTAATATTTAATGTGCGCAACACTAAGTATTTGAAGCCATATAAACTATAGATGAAAGGTTTCACCATCTTTTTTTTCTCACTGTCGTCATCATCACTACCCGACTTTTCGAGTTTATAACTTGAAAAAACGCCTAGTACAACAGTCGTGTTCTGAAAAAACAGATATGGTAACGAATGTTACATGAAAGCCAAAATTTAAAAAAAATTCGAACAGACTTTCTGAAAGGTTGCCCACTGCTGTCTATCAAAGCAAATTATTGGATTAGAGAAAAAAAACTGCATTTGCCAAAACATTGAGTACAACGCATGATCCACAGGAATACTGATATCTCTTAAGGAATATGTACATGAAGTATCAAACAATAGATAACCACATGAAACACGTAAAAAATGTTACCCATACTTTGTTTCCTTTATTTCACCCGTCTCTATCTCTTCATCCGAAGTGTTAATTAAATCTACCGGTTGGGTGTCCGACTATAAGACCAGTAATTTCTTCTGATGAAATTTAGCGAGATTTAAGTTACTCACTGTGTCGAATTTTGTGACATTTTGAGTGTTGAAATGTCCCATAAGATTCAAACCAGACTTCTCACTCAATGGAAGATACCTAAACTGTTTTTAATTTATAATTCAAATCCAAATGAATCTATGCATTAATTAAATCAAAAGAAGGAGGATACCTGCTTAGAAAAAATAAGATTCGACCGCAAAAAGACGTCTCAGCACTTCTACTTAACCTTTTCAATAAATCGTTGCACATTCGAAGTATAGGTGTCTGAGACGTTTCTACAAGAGGAGACTGAAAAGAGAAATTAGGAAGGAAAGCAAGCAGAACAAACAATAGTGCAAATTTTAAGAAAATTCACACTAGAAAGAAACAGAGTAAAGCAGTACGAATACACCTGTTTGAATTGATACATATTTTCCTCAAGTATACCAAACAAGCGTTCACATCGACCTATACCACTCACTTCAAACATGTCTTGCAGAGTTTGCACAGCAGTTTGTTTTAAGCACAAACCTCGAAATTCATTATAAAGCAAGTCGCTCCATAAATTAATAATCACAACATAGAAGTGTTTGCATAGAGCAAGCATGAGTCACGAGTATAATAATCACCACTTTTGCACACGTTCAGGGTAAATTCCAAGTGTCGACGGACATTTCGTTCAATGGATTCATCCGGTCCTTTGGCTATATCAAGTCCACATTCTCTGAGACGTACTTCTAACAGAGAAGACAAGTCGTCATCACTAGAAAGCAAAATACCTACCAACGAATCATCTTAACATACCACTCAGTATTGGGAAAATCTAGTTTCTCTCTAGGCATCTATTAGGCTCTTACATTTATATTCTACCAAACGTTTATTTCTGGTCTCTAAACAGCAATATCTCACCTAAACGATTCGCGAGATGTTGCAAAATATTTTTTCAAACCTTCCAAATCTCGTTTTCTGATCAACTCTTCCATAACCTTACAAAAAATTCAGTCTTTCTTTAAGACAAATTAAAAGATAATAAGGTATGGCATCATGAGAGTATTTCAGGCATACAAATAGGTAATTAACAAATCAAATAAAATTTACTGAATTCTACAAAGATATTGGCGACAATAAAATCTATTATTTCGAAAATCGCCTAGACAACTAGTCTAGTATAGAAACTAGAACATCGTAATAATTCTAAAAATAAAGATTTAGTAGAAAGCACAGTGTTAAATTTAGTTCCCACACACAGAATACTTTGTAAGAGATAGGCATTTCAGATAAATAGTAAATTATAGACAGAGATAATAAAACCAAAAGAGTAGAAGAGAACGGAACCTGTATTTAAGTGTACGGCTGACCCCGATAAGCATTCAAGCACACAGCTTTCAAAAATAAACCTGATAACATGCTAATTGCAGAAACGTTAATACAGAAAATAACTAATTTGAAGTTTCCAGGAAAATACATGCAATTAATATGATAAGTGTGGTGACGAGGAGAAAGATTAGTTACAATGATTCTGCACAGATCCATGTGAAATAAAACACCACATTATATGACCATGGCGATGATGCAAGCCTAAAATCGATGCGTAGTACAGCAATCAATAAAAATGAACATGGAATTGTACTTCTCAACGAAATGAAGCCAGTGAAACCTACACAGTTCTATTCAGGAGTCAATCCTGCTAATCTAGACTGTAAGGCAATGTGCGTAGCGGAATCCATTGTACGTCTCTTTTTTTGTGTATTTGAAGATAATTTTGCTTTTGTTTCATTAATAGTTGTTGGAATAGGTATAGTCGATTCACTGAATAATAATATTACAAAACACTCAAAAGAAAGATAAACTTACATACTAAAGCCAAATGTAATAAAAGTGGCATTAAAATAACCTAGTGAAACTTTCCGCATTAATATCCTTTGCCTGAAGAACGGATCCTGTTGGCGAGTATTCTATTGTACTTGAAATAGGCAATGGACATTGGCCAGCATGTCGCATAGTTTCGAAACGTGATCGTAAAGTGAACAAATTTTGAGCAGCGGAAACAGCTTGCTGAAGAAAAAATCATCACATATAGGGACGTTTAAAACTGAAAAGACGAGGTCCAACAGCTGTTTTAACTACTTTTTCTATAATAATAATAAATTCTGAAGAAATGGAAAAAAACAAAAAAATAATAGAAACCATGCGGTTAGATGTGAATTATTTCCGCTTTAAACAAATGATGATTTGTTAAACGTCGCTTTCTAGTAAGTATATAGAAAAGATACTATTATAAAAAACAATCATGTCTTACCTTAATGTCAATTTGAACTTGAACAGATCCACAAAGTATTTTTTAATATGGATAGTATTTTGAATAATCGTTCGGACTGACCTGTTCCGTAACAGAGCCGACAGTCTTCAGTCTGGCTGCGCGATATAGCTCCAAAAAATCATGAACCAACCCAGATAGAGGAACCTGTAAAAAAAAAATTAATTTCATATTTATAGCGCGACGACCAGCAACCTCTTGTAAATATTCCTCCAATTTTCCTGCTTCCTCTGGATGTTTCTCGATATATGATTGCAGCAAATGAGTGTGTTTATCGAACTGAACGAATTTTTGCTATTTCACCAAATAATGAACACTGTTGCTTTGATTCTTACCGATGGTAAATCTCGTACTACATTGTCAACTAGAATATTTAATTGAGAACGACCACGATCGGTGTTAGGATTCGGTTTTTGAACCAATGGAGGATCAAATATCTTAAATACGTAACATATTATAGTTTGAAATCTTTGTACATACTTTTCCTGAGGTTTTCTACAAATCACTAGAAATATTTCTTTTTCTTTTTTTTAACAATTCTAAACATTATTAACCAAACATTTCCTCTAGGTGGCAAAACACAATTCATCGCTTATATCGCGATTTTAGATATTGATCTACATTTGGAAAAGAAAAAATCCAAGAAAACTTCAGTTCCGAAGAAATAGCAAAAAAAATTCGTCCATGATTATCTTAATATGTATATAGAGTCTAATGATATACAATAATTTGAGATGACCAGTCTGTTACCAAACCCGCGTTGCTTATCCACCCAAATTTTGCTAGTGTCAACAGAGAAATGAAACATCTGGTTCTTCTCCTGGCGGAGCTAAACGCAAGGAGTATATTATATTTCAAAAAACTGCAGCTAAGACTCCTCGTGTTACTGCGCTATGAACACCTCTATGCCCAACAATTGTAATAGCAATGGAAAAAAGGATAATACTAGTAACCATAATGAGCTTACATGATAATGAACAATGAAAACATTCTGAATAGCAGGGTAATCAGTTAGGACTACAGTAATATAATACCAGAAGATAACTATAATCTATCTATCGAATTAAAAACAATGGTATACAGCATCGTTTTTGTAAACACAAAAAACTCGAAACTCAGGTTTACTCCAAAAACAAATTCGTACAAACAAATCTACTGAAGTGAAAACATGTTCTTACCGCTCCGGGTAAGGAAGCACCCCAGCCACCCGGATTAATTTTTTGACATTCAGAGCAACAAGCTTGCATATATTGTAAGAAATGAGCATTTGGCTGCTGCAGTCGTTTGAGTTTCTCAAGGAGCTGTAAAATACTGAATTGGAGGAAAAATGACTAAAGTTAGAAATCGAACAGTGATTGCACAAAATATTTTTCGGAGAACTAACCATGGGTCCCATAACAATCATCGCTTGCTCAGAGCACATCTGTACGGCTCGGACTCCTTCCAAATAAGATTGATGAGTAGCAGAACCCTAACAATAACAAATGTAGAAAGAAAGACTATTTTTCAAATATTAACCATGGTGAGTGAAAAAACGCAAGTGCAAACTAATATGTTTACACCTTTCACCTTCACACAACCATGCAGACAGATGTCACCTACAAAGATGCATATACTCACAATACACATGCGTGCAAACCTTTGTCGATCAATTCTTGTAGCAGGATACGTCTACGCATTTACGATATAACGGAGACATAGCAAATATTGCTACTATCCACTCCATTCTAACCCTTCTGTCACCTATCAGTACAATGAATATCATATCACTCTGATAGGATCAATCTATAAAAGCATAACTCCACTGCACCACACTTCACTTTTGCTCCTTTTGGACATTCTGTTCCTTCTGCTCTTTTGCCTACAAACTTTTGGTTCTTGACTTTGTACTTTGACGTAGTCTTGGACTTGGACTGTGACCTTTCTCCAGTCACACTTCCATCGATAAACCCCTCAAGATATCTCGCTCTTCACTTCCTCTCAGGGAGCTCCACTTTCATAGTCACACTCTATATTGTATCACTATCGATACGTTTACTTTGTGTGTATATTTTATAGTTTTCATAAAGGTTTATTCATAGAAGTTTGAGGTACATCACCCGACTTTGGAATAAACTTTACGGCTACTGAACCCAAGCCAATATAGGAGGTGATTGAATGCGAGCTTGCAGCGACTTGAATTAACCACTCTTCTCCAAGTCAGCACTGTCTATTGTACCCACATTCCTTTGATATCAATTTCCTGACCACGTAGGAATGGTGGGTACGTTAATAGCAAGCAAACTTTTTTATAAAGATAGATTTCAATAGCAGGGCCGTTCGTGAAAAGCTATGCCAGCTGGCTGACTGAATACAGAAAGCTACTTTCAGATGAGTTTCTCAGCGCACGCCTTAATGAAGAAAACTTGTGTGGATACTGTTTAAGGATAGTTGCGCAGTTTGACCTAGAAGAATTACTAAGTATTAAAGTCAATTTTCTAAAAATATTCTCCAAATATTTAATAGATAATAATTTCCATAGCACTCTTGTTCCCCATCAACTACGAAAAATTGCTGAGGCTGGTGGCCGTCCAGGTAACAAAATAAATAACTACGGCTTATTTTCATTATTTAGTATTATTTTTATTTCATTCAGTATCGTGGTTTCTTACACCGTCACATTGCAGTTGGACTAAAATAGATGCATCTTTAAAGGCGTTGTAATTTCATTGCATGTTGATTTATGTTTATCACAAGGTTTAATAGCGAAAGTTCTTGGTTTTCTCTCTCTCATGGCAAATCTTGCTTGATGATGAATTGTTGAGGTGATTAGTCTATAAGATGATTTGCCCTGCTCGTCCCTATATATTGCTTCGTATCCATTGTGTTACTAAACAGATGATTTAGAAGGAAGGGAGGTGCGAAATTGCACCAAGATACAACTACAGTCACACTTACAACTACGCTTGCTGCGCGCTGTTTCATCAAATGTTTTGATAATAAAATATCGAGTCAACAATTTGCGCCAAAATACATTAAAAGAATTTACCGGATGAATGAGTTCGTAGAACCGGTTGGAACATCGAAGATACAGCTCCATATCAATGAAACTTTTTTGCTTCGACATTATGTCCGCCCACTTATACAAACACTGAAATGATATTGATAGTTGTGACGTATTCTTCACAATAAATTTATGTTGCGCGGAAAAATTTTAGCCTACGTGGTCAGAGGCATTTTTAAACAAGTAGTATTTACCTTTATGAACATTTGTCCAGCATCTCCGTCAGGATCTTCTAGAAGACTTGTCATCAGACAACGTGTGCAACCAGCAAAAAATATAGTGCGGTCGACACGGACACATAAACGAATAACTAACGTATTCAGTGAGCGGCCAAACTAGAACAGCAAACGCACAGCCATATCATATTAAGGTCTCAAAACATTACAACAAACACGAACATGAACTGAATCAGGTATTGCAGAACACACAGGATCAGATTGAGTTTTGAGTAAAGTGTGGACAAGTTCCCAAAGTATTCCATTAGTAACATCCTCGCTGATATTCATCCGAGCGTTTTTATCCACTGATGAAGTCAGCTAAAAAATAGGGACGATATTGAAAATAATACTAGAAGAAATCTATGAAGATATCACATAGAAGTCCATTCTTGTAATTTTAATTTAGAACCCCAATCAAGAATGTTTGGGGCGCCGTGTAATTGCAGCATAGATGAAAAAAAAATAAGAGTAGAACCAGATTAATTTTAGTACATTTCAACAACTTACCGGAGGTTTCAGCTAGATATACACAAAATATTTCGCGATACGAGATAAGAATACGTAAAACATGGATATACGTATGAATACGTTCATTGAAGTAATATGTACATGAATATAGTATTCGAGAAACCATAATCTAATAATCTCCAGAGAGAATGAATCTCTGGATATGTTTGCAAATTTGGTCAGAAAGAAAACATACGGGAGTGAGAAAGTTGAGGATAAGTTTAAGTAATTCTTGTCCTCTTGGCGTATGAATGCCATGCATATTTCGCACCAACTTTAACTGCGTTCCAACTGTTTGCATGACCATGTCCAAGCGATCTTCAAGAAGACTTCGTTGGTCTTCCACAGAAAGAAGAAATTGCACCTGAAAAGTATATCCAAGAACTTATCAAGGAATAAGTAACTTATCAAAAAAGTCAATCGTGAATACACACATAACAGAAGGCGAAATTTGCTTCTTGACCAAATAATTGCAACTATTGTCTTCATAACAAACATACCAATTTTAATAAACATAAAATGTTGTTCAACAAAAGATGTAACTTGTAACTACATGTACATGTGAAAATTTCATGCTTAATTGTGTCACTAATGCATGTGGCAACAGATTTAAAAACTCACAAATTAAAAAAGAAAATCCCAAGTCTACGTCTTGTATTAAATGGAACGTAAAAAATGAAGTTGACGTATTAACACCTGTTCTAATGCATCTTTTGCCACATCTATGAGACCAGATGATATATTTTGGATGACCTTTTCAAGTTGATCCATTGTGTCAATAGATGAAATTGAAGAAGATGACCCACTTCTTCTAAAAAAATGATCGATGCAATGCAAAGAACGTAACAAATACAAGTTGTCTCAACGTTATTGATAACATTGAGGACGAATTGAAAAATCGAATAACAAAAATTGATAGAAGGGCACTGTAAATAAAGTTTAAAATTATAAATTACACGAGAAATTTATTTTATTCTCATCGACTAATAAAAACAACTTACTTGAGAGGAGTAGTGGGTAACTGAGGAATTGGATTACGTGACGGTAAACGATGTTGAATTTTGTCCATTTCAGATAATAAATGAGTTGTATTTAGCACATTTACCCCACCTTGTTCTACATACTAAAAATATTTGACATGCCACCTCGAAATCTATTTAAAATAAAAGAAGAACAAACTTCATCGTCTATGGTATAACGAGGACATTCTACTGCGATCATATTCATTCGATCGTTTCCATCATCCCCATGAGTGAATGTGCCGTTCAAGGCTAAACGTATGTATCAACAGCATTATATATTGGTTTATGACTAAATAACAAAAATCCTGAAACCTTTGCTAGTTCTTTCCATTTCTGGACTGTTGTCTCGTGTTCGACTCTCAGATTGATCTCCTCTGGCTGAAGCACTTCGGCTATGAGGACGACGAACTGCAGAAGAAGCTGAAACAATTTCTCATTCTAAATCAAAAAAAGTTTTGAAGTGGAAATCCCGTAATGGGTCAAAAAGATATGCTTTTTGACGCTCAACCTTTCTTATCTTTAAAATGGCAGCAATAACTTGGGGGAAAGCAATAGTTAAATAAAAACGTCTGTGTATTCACAAGTCTCTAAATCAAAATCCATACACTACACTAACCCCTTTGAGGAACAACAATCTTCGCTCCAGCCTTGACAGATCCTGGTACATTCGATCGAGTCCCATTAATCCCAGGAGCTACTCCTGATCTTTTTATACGTTCTTCAACCATTGCACGTTCTTTATCACCTATTTTGCCTACATTACGCCACATCTAAAACTACACATTAATTTTTTTTAATAAACCATAAGGTTGGATCTAGAAATACCAAGGACCTGATCGCCTTCATCTCGATAACAAGCTACTAGTCCATTTATTGCAGCGTTCCGCACATTGTTATCACGGTCGCTAACGCAGGCAGCTATAGCTTTATGTATACCCTCAAAAAAGCGGTAAAATCCATTGAAACAACAGAACAAATCCAATATTTTCCAATAAAAGAGAAAAAGAGAGAAAAGAAATATTACTAAGATTTTATATATAAATAAAGAGAATGAACACCAACCAATGACTTCAACTGAACAAGCCCAGCACGAGCAATATATTGCTCAAGAACCTGAAGACATTCCGCACGTTGTCGAGCATTTTTTGTTTTCAACGCTTCTAAAATAAAACATAAAATAGTAACAGTGCAGCAATTCGATTTCTACATACACTAAAATTACATGCCTAGGAGAGTTGGACACATCTTCAACGGACCACAAATATCCGTAATTTCATCAATAATCTCACGAACAGCGTTACGCATGCTCTCCTTTTGTTCACCAGATTTTAACAGCAAATGTGGCATAAAAGCGTACATTTCTTCGGACGACATCGGTTCATCAAATGAACGCACAAGGACTAACACTTGTTTGGCGAACTCTAACACCTTAACATTATTTATGCTGATGTATACTTTGCAACTACATCCTATCCCAGCTGAACAAAAGCTGCAATATACAAATTCTGACCTTTATCAAAACGGCAGGATTTGTTTCATAAAATCTTAATGTGCACCATTTTAGTAAAAGATCACTGTTTTTTACCAGAGTTTCTGGATTAGTTTCAGCAGCCTGTAAATAAAAATTCCAAAACATTATGTATATATCCATGGAAGCTTGGACTGAATACTTCCGAAAAGAATGAGGTTAGCTATCAAACTATTTGGTGAAGTATAGTGGACGTAGTACAGCGGTCAAACATAGATTCCTCAAACTATGGCAAATCAATTCCGTAATGCGAAGTAAACCGTTATCTTTTCTAGGGACAGCATTGATTGTATCCTTCATGTTAAACAGTTCCAAAAACAGCACGTTCTGCAAATTGCACAGACCGAAAGCAAAATCTTACGAACATGGCACTGAAACGCATCCCATATCCAAGTTGCAGTCAAACACATTCACAATCCTAACTGAGAGTATAGTTATCAAATATCACAATAAATGGATGTGTTTTGTTCCTATCAACACGAAATAAAATGTTGTGAATATCTGAGCAGCACCCAGCAACGAAATCATTCGATATTTTTTGACGAAACAACAAGTTTACTCATTATATTCTAATGAACCTTGACTTCAAAATTTTATTCCAAATTCACGCAAAATCGTTGCGACGAGAAGCACTTGAAACAAGAACAAGCTTCCACCACTTAGTTCTGATCCTTTATCGACTACCTGATAGCGTTTCAATTAATTAGTGAGACATGGCTGAATTGAGGTAAAAACACGATGTCAAGTAATGCTATTAATATTATGCTTATTCATTACCACGATTAAATAGATTGGACAAAATTGAACTGCTCATAAACACAAAAAAACAAGGATTAGGTTTGACCAACATCAATTCAAATGTTTACCATATAAATACTAATAAACCCAAAAAAATTACAACAATCTTTGTTGTTTGCACCCTAGTGTCGAAGTAGAAGCAGAACTACACATACCCAACAAGCTTCACATCCGGTCTAAAAATATAGCTGAACTAAGATATTTGGTTCACAATTTGCACGAACCCGTAGTCGACAGAAATTGCGCAATATTTCAGTGCATGTTGCAAGAAGTATCCGATATAAGTAAAAACGCAAATTTCCACATAGAACATTTTTGCTTTATTTGATCATTCGAAAGTGAAGTAACAAATACTACATGTGGTTGATTATGAATAAAACTACCTTATTGAGTAGCTCTATTGCTTTGAGATGTTGCTTAAAATCCTTATTAAAAAGCAGCCCCATCAGAGACGCTTTTGAAACACGTCCAATTTGATCTTGTAGTTGCGTTACGTGCTCTTCTGTTGGCAATGTAAAATTCCATTTCAAAGCCTATAAAAAGGTGATGTGGGTCCTAGGAAAATTTCGGTGAACATTCATTCCAGAAAGAGTCACAAACCTTCAAAGAACGCTCATCTTTTAGCCTCTGCTGTTTCTCATCAGTTGCTGATAGTAGCAGCTCCTCTGAGGATTTCTTCACTAACACTTCCTCTTCCTCAACCTAAATGTTTGGTCGATTTTTGTCGAAAATGAAGAAAAAAAATACATAAGAACAACCTTTTTTGCTACTTCTTTTTTTTTCTCAAGAGTTTTTCTTGTTAGTGTAGCACCAGACGGCGGTTTGAGAGCCTAGAATGAGAAGGCTTACAACATTTGATATTAGAGGTGTATTAAAGTAATTTAGATGTCACATTAGCAATCTTTAAACCGAAAATGCACCAACACAACAAAACTAGGATATAGTTAACAAGAAGCCAATATTGAGAAATCATACATGGATGAAGGAATCAGTGGGATAGAATAGTAATATCATGACCTCATCATCATCTTGTTCTTCTTCTTGGGCTGAAGCTGAACGGTGTTCGACCGATGAGTCACGAGTTAAAGTCGCATCTTTTTTTCCCGATAGCTCCAAATCTTTCGAAGGAGCAACCTACACACAGCCACGATACCAAGAACAAAAGACGACACAGCACCAACAAAGCAACGGAAAAAATAAGAATACGCGAACAAAAGGTGGAAAGTCATTTGCTAAGTGCATATAAATTCGATTCAATTTCAGATAAATCTACATAAGATCTTACATCAGCTTTATGAATTGACTGCACCATTTGGGTGATAACCTCTGGTCCAGCTTCTTCACATGCTTTTTGGTAGAACTCCTTTATCTAATGAAAAAAAAGCAAAAATTCTTCATCATTTCAGTAAAAGAAACAGTCAAATAAAGACCAACCTTTGCCATTTTCAATTTATCTTCGAGAATGTCCGACAGCAATGGTAAGCATAGCTTCTCACCAATAGCACGCATTGCAGACCCTAAAGCGGCGTACGATGCGTCGCGTACTTCCGCATCAGAATCTCCAGAGTGCTAAGCATTGTTGGAATAATTTCATGTATTCGACAAAAACACATTCGCAATAGTCTAGCCAACCCAATACAATTTGGATAATTACACAATTCTAGATGATTTGAGTAAAGATTCCCGAATAACTAAATAAAATAAATAAATACTTGGTCGTGAATAACAAACTTGAGAAAAAAACCAACATATGTCCAAGTATAAACTACCTTGATTAGTAGTGGAATCAACGATTTTATAGTCTTTCTTGGCATTGTCTGAGCGTTGAGTTGCTTGAAACTCCTGAATACACCACATGGAGAATTATGAACTACCATAAACTCAAAACATCAAGCGCCACGCGTATCAACGAAAGTTTAAACTAATCAAAACTACCTATATAAAAAGAGATTTGTTTGAATTTTGATGCTAGGATTTGGTTTCTCGAGTGCAACGATTATATCCTCTCCCATTGCTTCCAAAGTGGTCTAAAGCAATCATTGTAAGATGATATTGCTAAGATAACTTTAAATACTTTTATAGAATCTGCAGAACAAAAACAAAACTTAGAACAAACGTACCGTTGCGGCGATTGCATCAATACATTCAATCAATGGGTCACGAAGAAGTGGCTTTTTCTCTTTGAATCTATCGAAAATTACAGGAAGAACAGAAGCAACATGTGGTACAAACTGAACGGTTATAAGAATTGATATTAAAGCAGAAGGTACGATCTCAAAAATAAGTTGAAAAAAGTACCTTCTTTCGCAAACCTTCCGCGAGACCTTTCATGCATTTTGCTGCTAAGGCAGCTACATTAATATTAGCGTCTTTTTCAATAATCTGTGGAAAGTTTGCAAATTATCATGATGTTGCAAATTATTAGGATGTTGTTCTTAATGAGTAACAAATAATAAAAATATCACCAAATAGTGCCGTATTTCTTACATGTTTCAAAAGCGCGACTGGTTCACCATATGATACTTTAGGATCTAGTTTCGGGTTCATTATAAGAAGATCGAGAAATGCCTATAAAAGATGTAGTTACAAAAAAAAGCAAAAATCACATTCAAATTTTATAAAGACATTTACTTCTGCCCCCCTGATACCTGCAATGCGTCCCTTCTTTCAGTCCACTTCTTGCTTTCAATATTTGTATTGAAATCAGCAGGTAGTTTAGCCAAGACGTCTACGGCCTCAAGAAAATCCCACGGATCAACTTCCTATTATAAAAAATAAATATTGAAGGTATAAGAATTTCAACCAAAGATTTACTCTCTCTGATACCTTAACAGGAGCTGGGACTCCTTCAGCAGAAACAGAGGTGTGTGTGCCGCATTCAGAATCTGAAAAACCACCCTTTTCTTGTACTACAGGGCAAACATTTGATTGTTGCTTGGCTATCTCTTCAGAATGCGCTTGAGAAGCTCTCGCTGCATATTCTTCAATCTGAAAATTTGATATAAGTTTCACACACAAAAAAACGACACACAAAACATACAATATAATACCTTTTTCATTTTCATTTCATCATTACTAAGTTCACCAATCATGGATCGGATATTTCTATCTCCAATGAGACGTTGTATACAGCCTATTGCACTCAATGAAGAATCTCGAACATCCTGATCGGCATCACATGAGTGTTTTATTAGCAAAGGGACAACAGCCTTTATAAGCTTTTTAGGCGCCTAAAGAAGAAAACTATTTAGAGCATTAAACGAACACAAACAGATGAGGTATAAAATAGAAGGAAAGATGCTTTTGAAAAACCTCAACATTAATAACTCGAGAAATATTTCATGGAAAATGAATACTAACCAACCTTATCAGGCGTTATCATATTCAACTGTCTACATAAAAAATTATCAACTTGTTGCTTAATCTGTGGATTTTGTTTCTTCATAATTTCTTCAATTTCTTCAATTATCGCCTCCAATGAAGGAATCTAAAGGAATCAAGCAATAATTTTGGACTGTTTTTAGAACAAGTGCATAATAATATAACACAAAAACAGAACCGTTGAAGCAATAGCATCCGCACATTCAACAAGTGGATCCCTAAGCAATGGCTTTTTCTCCTTTAGTTTTTCAAACACAATGGGAATCATCTAAACTAGAAGTACTGGGGAACAATTTTTAAGTACGGAAAAGATAACGTACTGATTGAGCATAGGGTGAAAATTTCGACCTCAATCCTTTCGCAAATCCCTTGATACACTTTGCAGTGAGTGCACAGATATTTATGTTAGCATCTTTCGCAAGCATCTAGTAATATGAAAGTGTCGAATAGAACAAATATTTATGTAAATATAAAAAACAAACAAATGATATCAACTCACTGTCTGGAGGTTTCCAAGAATTTCCCCATAGCTACTTTTTGTTGAAAGGCGAACAGTGGGTTCAAGAAGTGTAACGAGTATATCAAGCGCCTCTTTACGTTCCTGCCATTTTTTGGACTCTCTCAATTCATCGAAATTCGCAGGCAGTTTTGCAAGCACATCGACTTCATCTGCGAACTCCCATTCATCCATGCCTGGACTCACCGTCGAACTTCCGCTATTTCAAAAACATTTTTGTGACTACAGCAAGAAGTTTTCACCCTTTTATGACAATCAAAAATTAGTGACGACATATTTATGGAACATGCACATAGACCGAATAGCAGAATATAGAAGATATAGTATTTCTTTGAAAGATATCATAAAAGAAAAGAATAACGTAAAAAATTAGGAGCAGTTCCCACTCATAGTTAAGTCAAAATACATCTAATGAAAAAAATGATAATTGAATACGCATCATGGCTTATTAATTGGATTGTTGAGCAGAATGCAAAATGATTCAAATATATGTTCACATTCACACTAAACAAAACAGCCGCATATTTCACATATTTATGATAAGAAAAAAACTTTATAGTGAAATTTCCAAACACGTTCCTTGAAAGCTGTCATACATGAAACAACAAACATAAAAGTGCTGAGTACCATGCTCATAGTTACATTTACATTATAAAATAGCAGTTCTGACCTCCACCGTGAATGGAGCAGAAATCTAGTATCAGAAATGCTATAACATACCTTCTGAATTTTTTTTTTAACTATGTTTTATTCTGAAGACGTTCATGTTAGGTTTAACGTCTATGATATTTATCAGTGCAGCAATAGTCGGCGTATTTTGTAAAACAGCTATGTTGCAACTACATGGTTAACTTAAGAAGCGATCTATTGGTCAAAAAATTACAATTATTCCAAAATTTGACATGTAGTGTTTTCTCCAGAATAATTAAGAAAAACTAAATCTCAAGGGAAACCTTGTAATTGTTTACTGAAAAATATACTTAATTTGTTCCAAGATATACGTTATAAATACAATTAAAACACTCATAAATTTCAAAGATTTGCAATCCAATTAGAGCTATACTTCTATCAGCAGCGAAATTCTAGCAAATGAACATGGAGTATGTTAGTGTCTAAAATTGGCAAAAAACATACAGTAAATGAGGACAGAAAGCTAAAACAGCATAGATAAAATCATTGAAAGCTTAAAGGACTTATAAGTTAAATCTCGACAGAGCATAATTAATAAGATAAAGCGCATAAATTCATGAACGACGAAAAAGTAGTCGCTTTTAATGTATTTAAGGAAAACTGTGGAGTACGAAGCTAGTTTTAAAAAATGTGGACTACTGACTTTTAAGTGCATATAAGTTATCTGTGTATATTATAGCTATTAGTAAAAGTATGTCACGAAGCAAACGTGTTATACTACACGCATTCTATTAACTAATCTGAATTATCTACCAGTTGTTTAATATCTATTATGATCTTCAATGATGTACTAGTAAAAACAAATGTGAAATCAAACGTAGTGGTAAATGCTGGTAATTCAAGGAGCTAAATGATGTGAAAATACATGTGATGACCGTTTTCACGTACAATGCGAGCTAAAATTATTTGCATATTCGCTAACTAAAGACTAAGTATATCGTGATAGGATTCTACTTATATGGTGACACGGACAACACTGCCGTTATTTTTTTCCAGCGCTTTACTTTCTCGACGTTGATCAAGAACACGTTTGGTCGTCTTTCGTATGGTCGTACACGAGAACAACAAAGTGTTCGCATTTTGGACTTCATTTGACGACTGTTTTTATGCAATTTCGAGGTTACAAAAACAGAATGGAAGATCACTGAGCACAATTCGACGAAAGTGAAAAGATCCGAGGTCTTGACCTGTGTCATCGACCAAAGATTAGAGAAATTCATTGAACTACTCTAGCGCGCGATAAGAAATGGAAGTTTCACTGGTGTTCGCTTGACTCTATCAATAATTTTTATAAATTCACTATTCAATCTTTGATCGACATAAGCTGGTAAAAACAGCTTTGGTTTCGATTGTATCGAATATTTCCTTGCGGTCGACGACGGTGAGATCAAGTGGTTTTGTGCTTAGGCTAGACCTCTAGTTGCTAGACCTCCGCTACGCTCGCTAACGTCTAGACATGATCTGTGCAGCGAAATTTCTTGTGCGATAAGTCACAAATCATAATCGCTGATCTCTTGACAATTTTTAACTGTATTGTTCTTGAACTGCTTAAACTAATCTTTTACATTTGCATCTTTCAAAATCTTTTATCATAAACTTCTACTTTTAGCGTTGGTAAACAAATGTAGCAAATGGATTGTAGTTTAATTGAGCCTCAGAATTCTTTTTGTTGCGAGTACTTTCTAGCAGAGAGAAAATGCATCACTAAATGATTTTTTCGATGATTGAGCTGCGAACCACTAATTCAATAGTGCTTGTGTACACATACCTCAATGTTCACTAATTTCCAATTTTCCAACTGTTATCCATATGATGTTTAATTATAGATTCAGCGATAAGAATATTTGTTTAATTTATTCAACGTGGAGCGGACTAAAAAGGAAAAATAGTCAAGATGTATACGCTCAAGCAGTGGTGAAATGGCTAGAAAAAGCTCTTCACTCTAGACGAAATTTATTATTCGGACCATTCGAACACTGAACAGTTACCACGTTTTTCAGAACATCCTCTCGAGTAAAGTAGACTTTACTCTACTTTACGTATTATGCTTTGCTTGAAATACAGAAAAATGGGTCAACATGATGCTTTAATTATAAGGATGTGACTGCGCTCGAAAAGGAATTTTTAAAAAATCCAAATTTACTAATCCGCTACCTCGAGCCTCTCTACCTCCTAAGACAACTTCGCAATGTTCTGCGCCCATTCAAGACCTCTGTAGCGTCATTTCTATTGCTCGATGAATTGGAAAACCACTTAACTGTTGATTCTTCATAATATTCTTAGTGAACCTAATTTGTCCTTTTTTTATAAGTAATTGCTGTTCATGTCCATTATTGCTATTACTGATCCTTCAATAAACAAGTCTGAGTTTGTTACAATCTATCACCTTTGCCAACAGAAATTCTCCCATACCACTATAAACCATCATGCTTAATAGCTGAATCTGAAGTTAACGTTCACACTCGCTATTAAAAATGATTGAGTTAGTGTCAATAAGAATTACCAGTCAATAAAATGTTACTAACATCTTAGTAATTAGTGTAATGTTCGCCATTTTCACAGCGTACTGGTCTCGTCAAAAAATTTACCAAGGTTAATTAGAGGAGAGTCCTTATGCTGGTCATTCGATCAAGTTCGATTGTTTTACTTATTAGGTTTTTTAAAAACTTTCTAGCTTTGACTACTTAACAATCTCCATTCACTATGTGGCAGCTTCATCAAGGTTGTTGGCAAAAATTATGACAGTTTAAAACATTTTGAAAACTAGTCGCTCCGTACTTATACAAAATAATATCAATAAAACATACAGTCGTAAGATTATAGTGATGCAACGATCTCAGTAAACATAGAATTTAGAGCATGATCGTGACAAAACACAAGACAACTATTTTTCCATTCCTTATAATATTGCACAGTAAATAACTAGGAGTAAAAAATCAAATAATAATATTAATTTCAAAACTTCGATCAGTACTTAGTCAGAATCGATGATGTTGGATGGCATACCACATTTGAGGAACAGGTTTGTCATTTTTATTGTGGTCAAATTTTCGATCTCGTATGAAACCAGCCATCGATTAATGATCCCAAGTAAGTCCGATTTGTGAGGGCAGCGTATTTTTGTCCACTACTTTTCCATCGCTATTGATTCTGAGACTTTTTCAACTTGGTATAAAAAGATACATTTTGATGCTTTGCCTTTATGAATAGCTGCCACTAATTGTCTTCTCAACGTCTCACAGCCAAATGCACTGTATGAAGTTGTAGAAATGTTGTCAGTAAGGTCAATTTGCTTATGAATTTTAACACAATAAGAAACTTTCAATAAAAAGAAGTTTGGGAGCGTTGAATTGAATCATACAGCTATCTTCAAGATAAATGATTAAAGTTATATGTAGTAAGAGCTATTATGTTCCTGTAATTATATTTCTTTGATGTTGAAAAGATTTCACTGACTAATTCGATTAGCCAGTTTTCATTCTCAAAATGGTTAGAGGGAAATATTTCGCAAAACGAAAACATGGATTTATTCCTGCAACGTAAAGGTTTAGAGATTACTCAGTATTCCAGCGAGTAATTGTAATGAACGTCTTCTGACCGACCGTGGCTTTATACTAAATATGATGACTGAAAAATATAAAATTTCAAATAAATAGACAAGTAGATCCGTATATGTTTTGTTAAACGTTGATGGTACAATAAGTTTTTTCACATTCTAACCTTCCAAGTTAGGTAAATAGTATTTCACTTTTCCAATTTATATCGTGTACGTTAATGTGAATAAATATTTGTTGTTGTAATATGTTTTTCCAGTTATATTATAGAAAGATGGTTTCTGGCTATTTCTAGGGCTTGCTAGAAATTTAAAGTGAACCTCGAAAATGGCAGCACTAAGTAATAACCTGGACTCCTCCTTTGGTCCAGCAATTTGTCGTGTTTGCCTTTGTGGGGAGACATCGATACCGTACTTCGGAAATGCTGCCGGTGAACCACTAATATCACCATGTCATTGCAAGTATGCTTTATGAATAACATGATTCCATTTAACTTATACTTAATATTTGGCCATAGCATGTTTTGACGACTTTATTGCGAAACTCACTTTAGGGGAACAATGGGCTTGTACCATCGTAGCTGCCTAGAACATTGGTTGTCCACGTCGCATACACGCTGCTGTGAAATATGCAAATTTCGCTATGAGATTGGAAGGTGAAGTGAGATAAAATAGTGCCAAGAAATTTACATGATAATCCTTAATAGTTGTTTCCATTTTGAATAAATAAGCATTAATTGTCAATTATTACTTCTAAATTTGCAGTCCGTACATGTTAATATTTTGAACTCAACTGTATGCAGATCTTTTAGGCGTAAGCAAGGATTTATTTCATATCTCCGAGCAAATTCATGGTTCATTAATGGTGATCACCCTCGTAACATTGGTAGTGACTGTGCCTGTTTGTTGCTGCTAACTCCACTAACACTCGGTGGATCTGTTCTTTGCATTCAAAATATAAGCGATCGGCTTCGTATTGTTGATCAAAACGGCGATCTGGAAAAATTACATGGTGAGATGTTTAACAAACTCCATTTTCTGGCTTTCAACGATCCCATCACATATTTTGTCAGAAAATCACTTGTTTAACTATTGCAACTTGCATTATTACTATCTCATAATGACGTAACGTAACTGGCTTATGCATCCATATTATCTATTAAAGCTATCTGTGTTTGTTATCGTGCTTACTACACGACTACATGTTGTATTTCAACGACAATACTAAGGGTGATACACCAAATGACAACACTATATAATTCCGAAAAGGAGTTTCGAGGCAATTTCCGACGAGAAGATCTCACACGAATTCCCCTGATTTCTAGTGGGGACATTTCAATAAAATACTTTGTTAGAGTTTTGTGATAATATTTGCATTATATCCACTACATAAATATTTTAGAGCTAGCATATCTGTATCCTTTCACAAATACATCGGCACCCTCAGCTTGCTGTTGTATCTTGTAAGAAATGATTCAGCACATCGACGGCAGCACTGAAAATCAACATGGAAAATCTTTCTTTTTGTATATGATGGTAGCATATTACTTTCATGTGGACATTTTCGAACATTCTATCCATTTTTGAATAACGTCTGTGTTTTTGTTAAAAGAAATCTTAGTTATTCACGTGGTTACTGGACATCTACAATAGATGGTTTACTAGCTGCGCAACACACATAGCGAATGTGTTCCGTTTTCTATTTTACAATAATATCATCACCTGGGTGAAAATCATCGATCATTATGGTGTGGCTAACATTCAAACATAACGTAAAGTTTGTTTATAACGTGTTCATAAGTATATGTGTGGTTTTCTGCAGTGCAATGAATAGCCCTATGTCAGCATTACTATTTAGTTCTGCATTTCTCTTCTTCGTGAAATTCTCATTTAGAAATTCTCGGTCTTGGTTTGATGGCGTGTTTCCTTATGATTGTGTTCTTTTTCTGGATCTTATTTACAGCAATGTTCTATTTCCATGATTTCCGTATTTGGCAGAAAAAAAACCTGGTATGTGTAATGTATTTTTAGCTATTCTTTCGGAAAAATTTAAATGTCTTCGTGAAAAAATTCAAAATTTAGAATTTATAAGTGATTTTCTCATATTTTTCAATAATTTCATAGGTTCTCTATGTCGTCGATCAATTAGAGAACGAAACATACAATCGATCATCGAGTAGTGATGAATCTCAACGTTCTTCAACTCTAAAGAGGAAAATTCGAAAATTCCTAGTGTGTTAAATTTTTAAAACAAATTGATTGGCTAGCAGATTTTTCGAAATGAATATTGCTTTTGTTTAACATGTGAAAATCAAGTAAAAGAAGGTGTCTTGATCTACTATGCTTTCGGAGGAAGCTATAGCTGTTTATTAAATACTCTTGTAGTGTTGTGGCGGCTCTACTAGTCAAAGGGATGTAATAGCTCTACGAGACACGGTTATTGACAACGTCAGTCCAGAATTAGTGCAAACCGTTGACAATACTGATAGCACTCTGTACAGAACTCAGATGCACGTATGTTTAAAGTTTCCTCATCTCTATAATTGGTGGCAAGCAAAATGTGCGAAAAAATTAATATGAGTTTTAATAGATAAATTATACAATTAATTCGAGTTCAAGTTGTAATAAAAGTCAAAAGAGACATGTGGCGCCTCTTGCGATTTGATAAGAGTTTATCATAGTAACTCATCATATAATGCAAATTGGCTGGTCACTTTGGTGCTTTATTTTTATTCTTTTTAGGAATATAGTCTACCATGTCTAAGCAAAACTCTTTGTAGTCGTTTTTAGCAGCTCCGTTTTATTTCACCGATCTCGCATTTCTCGTTTACACCTGAAGAAACGAGTAGTACAACCATGAACACTGTGTCACCAATTCATCAATCAAGTCCTACATATACACCGAATAGATTTCCTCACGGTTGGTAATGTTTATGCTTAGATTCTCGTTTGTAATTTAGAAAATTTGGCTTCTAAAATTTGGCCCGGGCTTAAATAAGGCTAAGATCCAAAAGTCCAATGAAAGATTTATGTGTGATGGGCAACAAAACGAGTTGGATGGATCTCTGATTGCGGAGACTACTTCGTACCTTTGCGTTGGACGTTCAGTCAACACGAAGAACAAAATTAGAGAGAAATTAGATAGTTGAAAGATATCAGAAATGGGGTTTTTAATGGATGCCACTGAACGGTTGAGAAACGCAGAATTCCTCACGCACGTCTTCGATTCAACAGTCCAGCACTCTGTCGCCGATACGTGGACTGACATCTAACCAGATAAAAAAAATCACGCACAATTTGCATAGCGCTTGAATGATGCTTTTTGAAATTCTTTCTGTCATTCACAACGTATAGTCGGATTGCATAGCTTAGAATTTTGAAAAATATCCCATCTCCAAGATTCAGAGGAATCTACGTCGATGTACCTACATTAAATATGAATATACATACATTGAATAACCAACAACTCACTAATAAAATTTGCCTGTGTGGTCGTTTCTCAAAAGAATAATAATTTTCAGGGAGGATTTCTTCAAATGACAGTTTACGTTAATTGGTCTGTGCAGTGATGCTCTCCAAAATGTGATTCTAGCTTTTTTCTATTTTAAAACGTAACTACTATTAAATCTGTGCCAACAAGTTGCAAAGACTGCCACATTTACCATGGTGATGAATAAGAGACATAGAAATTTTTGTTGCATCAAATTGTGAGCACTCGGAACGACTAGTTGTGTTTCGTTTTTAAAATCTCGCTATGCATGTAAAGATTGTTCTTTTCTTTATGGAATTCAATTTGAAAACAAACTAACACCAATTGTGCGCAACACGGGTTTAAAATAGCTGTTCGTATTGTCTGTTATTCTTATTACCGTATTCATAGCCCAATAGCGAGATGACGTTTCCATTAATTTACTTGAATTATGACGGTACCGCTTAGGGCAGTGTTCGTAGTCAAACCCAGGCATGAATAGGAATATATAGGTTCGAATATGTCTCACACAGACTAAGCCTTCCATCCTTTAAGGGTCAAGGAATTGAATTATCTAAAAGAATGAGTGCGCATGTAATGTATGATGGTCCTCAATGTCTAATTCAATTAATAACGTATTTTTATGTCTTACTTTGTACCTTTCGACGAGAGAAAAAATACATGGGAAGTAAAAGAAGCAAGCTATTTATAAAGATTTAAGGGAATTAAAACGAAAAGGCATCTTGATATTCACTTCAATCAGTTCGATTAAGATCTTTCCTCCCCATTGTCTACGTTTGGCCATGCTACTTTGAGTGGTTCGATAACAACTACCTCTACATCCAATAATAGCTTATTTACTCCTGTGTACAATAGTGAACGATCCGTATATCCTTGTGGTTAGTTTTTTGTCATGATTGTTTCATTTTCAACATATTGTGATATATTCCTTAGCTTACGTGATTTATATTTAGGAGGTCCAGTATCCGGCTGCGAACTTACCTGTCATATTTCACCAAATTTAGGTAGTTAACAGTCGACCGAGTTAATTGGTAATACGGAATTCCAAGCAATTTTTCTTAATCTTGTCATTACTGAACTTATTTTATATCCTGCTAACGTTACTTGTCGTTTTCAACTCTACCAACCGCTCTTTGTTTTCTTTTGAACTCGTCATAAACTTTGTAATGTGCTCATTGCCAAAGCTTCAAAAAGGGAATATGTGAGTTATTTTATTAGACGTTGAGGTCAAGATGACTCTCATACTCCTTGGACTGGTAATTGACATTTGAAAGATAATTCTTTTATTTCCATAATGATCTCGTCACTTATCATTCACAACGCAGCGATCGTTATAATACACAAAGTACCTCAATATGTCAATATGAAATATAATTGTAAAAAATATTCTGACTGTTTCTGCATAATGTCTACAGCGACAACTCGATGCTCAAAAATATGGAATACCATAGAATCAAGCTATGTTGATATGCTTCAGGCTCATAATAACAGTTCGTTGTTAATGTCATGTGCATTATAAATGTTGTTATACTTTTTTCTTATTTTAAGTAAAAACAATTCATGCTGTCCTAAACACTTGAGACTAATGTTTTTTTCTATCCTCTAACCTTGTTTTTTGAAATTGAATTCGTTTCACTTTTATTACCGCTGATATTATATGAGTATACTGTACTTCATGTTTGTCATATCAAAATAACCTTAACTTACGAAAATTCAGATGAAGAGTTATAATGTGTTTTGAAGTTTGTAATCTTAAGCCTAAATTCACTTACTAGAATTCTCAGCATATTACTTCCCTATTAGTTGTGACTTAACTAATTTTTGTTCTTCAATCCATCCACTTGTCAAATTCCCTCCCTCATATATGTTCACTGTTACACGTATTGAATTTTGATTGTGTCAATTTGAACTATTTCTTATACAACGATTTTTTCATCCAGAATTTTTATAACTGAATAAAAATTTTTGTTGAAAGGATATTGTGGGCAACTACGTTTAAAGTCCTATATTTTTTTATTTGATGACTTCTGTTGTTACTACTAATCTCTTACACATTGTTTATGTTTCGAATGTCGGAAAACGGCGAAAATCTGCTGCATGCTGAGGGCCTGAAGTCAGACGAAGAGGTAGATATATGTTATGATGTTATGTTGATGCAGTCGACGTGGTCGTGGTTAAGAATTTAGGATTACCAGAGTTGTTAACAATACTATGCATCATTTTCATATTATCAGCATCGTAAAACTATAGACAATGCTCAATATTGGGAAGCAAAATGACTTCAAATGTTATAAATTAAAGAGTGTTGTCATTCATTTTTTTTGTGTTGAATGACAAAGAAGTAGCTCATTTCTTGTGGAATCACATGTTGAAATGGGGGAAGGGCGTTGTGCAGATGGACCAGGCTTGGATTCAATCACGTGCATGTTGAACACGAATGCTTAGGGGCATTGCGCAATCGTTTTTGTTTAACAACAAAGCCTAAAGTTGATATGTCGAAATAACATGTGTAAGATGTGGTTAAGAAACGTGTGAAAGGATTAGATCTATTAAGTGACATAATATTTTTATTTGCAGCAATTTCAACCTAATTTGTCATTATCGCCGTTGGATTTTGACAAATCTGAAATGAAATGTTATCTTTGTGGTACAATGTCAACTGAGACAAACGTTGGCTTTCAACTGGATACGAGAATGATTAGACCTTGTTTTTGCGAGTGAGTTACCTTTGAATCGTGCTACGTGATCGTATTTACTCTAGTTTTCTGTTTACGTTACTAAACTGTTCATGGAAAATTTGCTATTCTTTTGGTATATTATATTGTTTCTTTCAATCCAGTCATGAGTCGTTTGATGAACAATGGAGACCCAATCACTTACAGCTGGTGCCCACCGTTCATCACTGATACTTATCATGTGTCCGGCTCACCTAACATTCGAAAACTTAGCCTATACAGCTGCGTCTCTAATCTTTCGTACTGTGATCGTCTCTGATCGTAGGTCAGAACTTCGTATTCCCTCTTTCGCTAGTGTGATACGCGGAACGCCAGGCATCATCCTTTCGATATAGCGTTATATTGCCCTAAGTGGTCATTCATCCTGCTTGCTTAAAGGTTAGACAAAGTTGGTTTTTATACTCTCGTGAGACTTCTCCAATTATTGTGTGAATATGGTTCATCGTGCTAATCCTTTTTAGAAAGTACGCACACATAGACAGATGTACCTACGTGCATAAAGAACATATGAATCAACTAGCAGTCCACTAGAATCAGTTAGTCTATCCCATGGATCCACCCGCGTCTCAAGGCAAGTACACGGTCGCTTTTGGTGCCCGCCACGTAATCTTGCTATTAACCAATTCGAGGTCCCTCAAGTACGGAGACCCGTGGACTAATTATTTTTACCAAGCACAGGTGTCAAACCTAAAATAGTTTTATGATTTTCCGTTTCGTGGAATGAGGAGGTCGAGGTCAAGACCATAATGGAATTATTTGGTTTTGTTCTATGGAGTTTAAGAATTTTAAGTTTTCAAGATGAAATTCTGCCCAGCTTTTCGGGGTTTGATGATCTTTTCTGCATTTTTTGAATTTTGCTAAATCCACTGTAATATTTTATTGTTATTGAATGTTCAGCGTTTGTATGTATTAAACGCGTTTCACACCACTGTTCAACGGGTTAACACCCCATCAAAAGAGTTATAAAATAAAATTTCTTTCATATGTACTAACTTATCACATGGAAAGAGGTGGAAATTTGGTTATCAAAATATTGATTAACGTGTTAGTTGTACTTTTTTTTTCTTATTTCATTTTTATTGCATTGTATTTATATTGTATTCAATGCGATGTATTCAACTCTGGTACAATTTTATTCATTTCGGAGAATCAGGGAAATTGTTTAACCAGAGAAAGTTTTCAACAGTAGTCGACCCCGTGCTAATGTGATAACAGAGTTATTATTATTGTGTTATTATTCAAAATAATTTACTATATCGTTAAGAGTGAGCTGTCACCACAAATGCATAGCCAGCCGTGTACGGACTCATCCACAATGCAAACTGTGTGGAGTATCTTATCGTTATCGTCAGGTTTTTTTTTTCTAAAATGTTTGTCTTTTTAATTTGATCACCTTTGGATCGACATATATTTTCTTAGTTTTGAATATCTTAAACAATGTAACCAGCTAATTGCTCTATTATGCGTTGCAGTCTTTCATTAGCCCACCAAATATGTCTGAACTTTCAGATCTTTATTATCATATCTTATCTTACAACATGATCTATGGTCTTATTGGTGTTATCATGTCATAGAAAAAAAATTACTAGTAAATGATTTTATCAACACTTCATTAGAAACAGATTTCTTGGTTGATTTCTATAGTCTTGTGTAATGCGTCTTGCACATTTCAAAAAATTTATTCATTCATAAGTAGTCTAACCTAAATGAAAGTGTTTACAAAATATTAAATCTTCTATTTATCGCTACTATGACTGAGAAGAAAATTGCTAATCTTCAAATACTCAACAAATTTTTGTTCTATCATTATGTATAATGATACATTTACAATGATTTACTACAGCCTGACTTCGTGCGTCGCCTTTTTGAATCGTTAAAAAACTATAAGGAAACTAAGTTTGCGTAAAGGTGTTTATTTTTGTATTTTTCCACCTGCTTAAATTATTTTAGTACGGTTCGCTGTGGGATTTCTTTGTGAGATATTGGTGCCAGTACTGCTTCACAATCTTAATTCTGTTATTTTTTTTCGGAATATCTACAGTTGTTATCGTGAAGTCTTTAAAGGAGGTTGAAGAACTTTCTGCAACAAGCATTCGTAAGCGATAAATATAAATACATAAGTAAATAAGAATATATGCATATATATATATATATATATATATATAT
>KN716467.1:25284-38367 GCA_000816705.1 Dictyocaulus viviparus | reverse complement strand
GAATTATTAATCAGATACAAGTTGTGAGAATGGTATCTGAAGATTAAAGGAGTACATCATGACTATTGTATGAGAGTTGTGATATAATAAAATAGTGACAACAAATTCAATAGTGAATGAGAAAGAAGATCGATAATGAGTAAAGAGTATGGATAACACGTTTACTGTACCTGCTTATATAGGGAGGGGGCGGAGACTAGAGACATGTAAACATGGTATGTCAGTACCCTAGGCTAAGCACAACGTCAAAACAACTATGACATTTATGAAATTAGGACAATTGCGTATGATTATTAAGAGAAAACAACAATATAATTACACGATTCGTATTTTCTTTTTATATAATTCAAATGATAAGGTAGAGATTACTCGTGAGAGTATTCTCTACAATCACGGCCTATGTAGATAAGGTATATAGTGAGTGACCAGCTTATCACGGATTGTAGTTGCTGCAAAATACACGAAGTTTTAAAAAATCATGCGTCTGAACACAAATACAATCAACGAGCAACAGTAAGTAGCTTTTGAAGGTTCCATAGCGCAAGTATAATTAACCATGTACTTGGATGGATTCTCCATGTCATTGAAACAAATGGCATGACCCATAATAAGTATAAAAAATAGTACTATTGCTCTCCATCAACATCCACAATAATATAACTGTGTTCCATTTTTGCAGAAAGGAGTTGTCGCACGTGAGGAATCACAAACAGATTCTCTTCCGCACATTACTACTTCTCAATACGCAATTAATTGTGAATTGTCTCCGTTGTGGCGCGCTTCAAGCACATCAGTTTGTGAACGTGATAAACAAGCTGTGATTTCTTTTCATCAACCACCCGACAGTAAAGGCTTGCAAACCATTTGACATCGTGCAACTACTGAGTGTACTTTTAGTACACGTGACTAAGTAATGATGCGTAGGTCAACGTAGTAATTGGAATATCATATTATTGATAGTTTATAACTCTTGATCTACCTATCACCATTCCCACGTCCATTATATATTATGTATATATTCCTATTTGCTCACGATATATATGTAATACCAACAATTTTTGTTCTTTTCCGGAAATCGAATTGGAAATCCATAATTGTTAAGGCTAATGTATTTATCAAGTGCATTGCTTATTTTTTTTTTGAAACAAACATTCCTTTGTAGTGCTACTTCACTACTTTTTTTGGAATTAGGAATTTTTGGAATTATTAATTTTGGAATCTATCAGTAATAATATTAATATTTCCATATTGATCTTCAAATGCTTCGAAATGGTGATTGCTTTCTGGAATTGTATAAGATGTCATCTTCTATCAGTAACCACCTCTTTTCTTTTATTTTTTTTTCTAATCTTGATTTTTCGAAACAGAAAAACGTAATAAAAGTTGGTTTTAATTCTTATTAATAGCACAATGATAGTGTTACTATTGATTTCGTTGCATTCACTTTGTTGTATTGCTTGTACAAAAGTTTTCTTTTTCTAGATTTGAAAGTTATATGTGTATGGTTTGCAACATTCTGAGACACCAGAACAAAACAAAAGACAAAGCATAAGTATTGATTATATATGTAATGAATATGTTAGCAACGTTTTTGCAATGGTAAATCTTTAGTCGTGTAAACGGGAAAGAAGTACACAAAGCGGTTTAAAATTAAACGAATATCGAACACATAAATATGATTTCAAAACAGTATGACAAGCCTAAGATTTTCTTGCATAGCCCCATGGTAAGGGGAAGATTCCTTGTTTTGCGCTATGTAATTTTAATAAACGCGAAGTGTTTAACTGTCTATATAATGCCCATATAATAACCTGAGGTAACCAGTTTTCATTAACTCAGTACTGTTTACCATTGTAGATTATTTTGGCATCAATACGAAGACTTTGAGGTGGAGACCTAGCCAAGAGTGAACTCACCAAGGAATAGCACAGTCTTGATGCAACCAAATCGTTTGTGGAAATATCCCTTTGATCCAGTAATCTAAAGGCGGTAATTTTCTATGGTAATGACAATAAGCACTCTCCAACAGAATTCTATCAGGTTTAAACACCAATTAATGCCCTGCCTGATTACAATACTTACTGGTATATGACTATCAAGTACTGGATTCATCTAGACATTAATGAAACCGAAATAAAAACACCCATATCACGACATGGAGACTGTTTCATATTTTATAAATATAATGTCAAGACAAAGTCATGACAGAAAAAGCAGTAATTAGTGTTTTACTGTCATTATTTGTCATAAGGCGACATGTGTAGATGTGAAATTACATATCGGTAGGCAAAGCTGCCCGAATTTTATAATCGTTAGCAGCGACCTAGAGACGCAGCATTACTGAGGGGACCCATAGTTCCAAAGAAAGGACTACGTTGCGTTATTCAGCAAATTGACTATTTCTCCAGCAAAATTTTCTTCTCCAGTCGAATATCCACAATTTGAGATTTTTCACTTTTTTTTCTTTCCAGTTCTGGATAGTTGTATATCCGGTTGTATAGTGATTATAAGCCAGTTCGTCAATAAGATTATTAGCTCATCGCGTATATGATTTTGATGCTCAAGTATTTATCCTTGGTATGGCTACTCAAGTTTAAGTATGATTCTAATTGGCGGTCGTATTTATCGATTGCTGAATGCAATATCAAATTATTGTGTCAGATCAAATAATGTCGGAAGCTGTGTAATTCCTTCTCATTGAAATATTCTATCTTTTATCACAGCGACTGCTCAAGGGACTTCAAATTTTATCGTCGTCATTGAAACTACTGCATTTAAGTTGTTAGGTGTGAGAATTGTTCGTTCCTGTGGATGTTAGGAAGTAGATCACATATATCGAAGGAATGCCAGTTTACCATCCGGCTCTGCATCGAACGAAGTTTGCAAAAACGATGGCATGCATTGGTTGACGTGCTTCGTACCTTGACTCGATTTTTCGTTATATTCTCTTTTTTTTTAGAGGAAGGGTGTGACAAGTATTACATCTTATATACATCGAAGACCAACCAATTTCAACTAGTTCTTGAGAAATGTTATACTTATATCTTGCATGTCAGGATGATTAACGTTTCTGCAAGATTGCAGCAGATCCCACAGTATTGCAAAGTTTGCGTATTTGTCTTAGAATATAACTCTTGCGGCTTTTTTTTAGGTTAGACAGTCTATCGAACTTTTCACTGGACCTACTACACATTTAGACCACATTATCTACAAAGCTTTTCGTCAAGAACTTCTATAATCTCGTTACTCAACACACATATAGACTGCAAACAAGTTGACTTACACCGTGGCCTCTCAAGCATTAAGTTTCGCGGCAACATGATTTAGATGTGCAGGTCAAGAGAAGCGGGCGGCCGCGTCGCGTTGCTTTCAGTGTTCGGGTGTACCGCACATAGCGACGTTGACTTGTATTCTTTCTATGCGTTGTGGAGTTTGTGCTTTCTTTTCGCTATGTTTTGTTATACTTGTTAATTAATGTATGGGTAGTTATTGTCGCTTTCAGATTGTCGTCGCTTAATAAGTTTGGCGGGATGTCGGTGAGTTTTATAGTCTACTACTACGTACGCTCTCACCGTTCGCATTTCTTCCGAAAACATTAGCTCAGTCATTTAGTATGGCGGTTATGCTGGTTATGGTCCAAACTACATGGGTGGACATGAGAACGATTCTGCCGGCATGTATAATCCACGTACCCATTCAAAAGTTGCTGAAAAGGAAGGATTTCATATGGGAGGGACTGATGAACCAAGAACACTGTATAGTTTTTTTTTTCTTAGTAGCTATATGGCTTATAATTAGAAAATGAAAATGTATGAAAACTTTAGTATATGTACTATAGGCCAGTGACGACCTGCTGTTCTTAGCAGACAAACACAACATAAATTCATTTTATAAGGGAGGTTCTTTCTGAGTGTGGGTTCTCGGGTGTTATTTCGTGTCAATGAGAAATCAAACAATATTATGCTATTATAGGAGTAATGTGGAATGTTGAGATCTTAATTAAAATAGAGAATTTAGGTACGTGGGAAATCTAGATCCATCGGTTACCGAAGAGTTTATTGGGACGCTGTTTGGTCAGATTGGGACTGTGACAAAAACCAAAGTCATATTCGATGTAAGTCGAACTCTTCTGTGCGTCATTTTCGCCTAATACGATTTCAGACTAGCTTTTACCGCCGGTGTCTTGAAATGTGTGATGTTGCCTGATATTTCTCAAGCAGCGCTTTACCATTTTGAACGATTGAGTTTTGTGTGTAATAGTTTCTCGTTAGGTCTAGTACAACAAGGACTGTTAGTTCTAAAGGCGCGTTTTCTCTTGCTTCATTTATTTTCATTTCATGTTTTTGTCCTAAATGGGTATGGTGGTAAGTAACACGCTCTACCATACATTTTCTTTTCTGCATTGCGCACTGCGCACTTTTGCTCTTTTCGGTTTCGATTTCGATTTCTTTTGATTGCATATATGTGCGGCATTCCACAATGAGTCCCTTTCGCAGGTGCGGCGACTGCATGGGTAACCAACGTACGTACACGTAGTTTCGACCTCGTCGCAAACTGCGGCATCAGAGAGTATCCGTTTACCACATACGCTTTCATTATGATTTTCCTTATTATTTCCGCATTCTTTTTCCATTCTTTTTTCTTGTTTTCGCGACGCGCAATAGATGTTAGGACATCAAAATTTTGTTATTTACACCATGAGGGGAAACTGATTCTTCAAGGTGTGCAAGCTTCGGGATCTTAAGTAGGTCTTGATATTCTTATACTATTAAGGGAACTAATGATCCATATGCTTTCGTCGAGTTTTCGGATCACAACATGGCAGCTCAAGCTTTGCAAACCATGAACAGACGTATGCTACTGGACAAAGTTCGTTCGTATTTCCGGTGTAGGAATGATTTTTTTCATATTGAAATATCTATCGAGTTTTTAAGGAAATGAAAGTGAATTGGGCTGTGGAGCCTGGACAGCAGCAGCCCAAAATTGACACTAGCAGTAAGTCTTTTTTTACCAATATTTAAATTTAGTCGTATTAGTACGTGGAATTTGCAGAGCATTTCCACGTGTTCGTTGGTGATCTTTCTCCAGAAGTTGACAACAAAGCTCTTAAGGAAGCATTTGCTCCATTTGGGGATGTAAGGTGTGTCTTATGTTCTTTTTTTGATCGTTGTTATGCTAATGTGGAGTGTTCAGTGACGCAAAGGTTATTCGAGACGTGACAACTTTGAAGTCGAAGGGCTATGGTTTTGTCTCATATCCTAAGCGTGAGGTAGGGGTTTATGTTTGTAAATTGGTCATTGTGGTTTGTATTGATTTACAAGAGTGCTATTTGAGGAAGCTGAGCGGGCTATTGAGCAAATGAATGGCCAGTGGCTCGGTCGCCGCACTATACGCACGAATTGGGCCACACGTAAACCAGGACAGGGTGGCGGAGACCAACCTGCGTCTAATGAGAAGACTTACGAAGACATTTTCAATATGACTACTCCAGATAACACTTCTGTGTATGTCGGGAATGTGGCTGGTGGCGTATGTGGTAGGTATTGTTTCGGCTTCGTTATCCGTGATATGTCATGGTGAAATAGAACTGAGATGTACGTATTGTATTGAAGAGGAAGACATTCGAGAAGCTTTCGGAAGGTTTGGTCGAATCCTCGAAGTGCGGATCTTCAAAGTGCAGGGTTATGCTTTCGTGAAGTTTGACTCAAAGGATTGTGCTTGTCGAGCTATCTTACAAATGAATGGTGGTGATCTTGGAGGGAATACTATACGTTGCTCTTGGGGAAAGACGAGTGATGTATGTGCTTTAAAATCAGAAAGCAAAATAATATAGGCTTGTAGATATGTTTTTTTTCTATTTTTTAGTCGGAGAAACGTCAACAAGGTTATAGCAATTACGGCCAGGGTGCATACGGGTACGGCGGACAGGCGACTGGAAATACTGGCTATGGCCCCCCAGCTACTGGTGGACCAGGGGGAGCAGCAGCCGCGGCAGCAGCTCAGGCTCAACAACAGTATTACAATTACTATGCTCAGTACTACAGTAATCCTCAAGTGATGCAACAATGGGCCAGGTCGTTTATAATTTAACACTATAATACCTACCATTATATTTTAATATAATTACGAACTTTGACAAGCAAAATTCTTTGCCAATTTTTTTCTACTCAATTCGCATTTTGCAGTTATTGGCAACAGCAACAAGGCAGTGCAGGACAACCAGGTTCAGGTGCTGCAAATGGGAGTCGTTGAATGTCGTATGAGTGACGGAAGAGGCGCTTGTAGACATCATACGCCACATATAATGTACTTTTACTTTTAAATGAGATCTAATTGCGTTGTATACGAGTCGGGACTCCCACTTTTTTGTTATTTACAGATATTTGGTTAGCCTGTCCTTATAATGTTGGTGATATCCCATATGTTAGCTATGTCTATACTTCATTGGGATATCTTCCTGCATGTTGATTCTTATGAGTTATAAAACTGAATACTTTCTATAACATGTAGAATTTGCCTGGATGTACACGTTGGTGCTAAAATAGTTGTAAACAAGTATCAAACATGTAGCACTAGGACGACATACGTGGATGTGATCACTTACATGTGTACATCTTTATTTATATTGATATCTTCATCATAAAAACTTCAGTGATATATAGAATAAGAAGGGAGTTCAAATTCAAATTGGAGTAAGTAGCAAATGTACCCGCAGTGAGACTTTCAGTATACATTTTTCTTGAGTGGATTGACGAGAATTTGAGTGCTATATCCAGAAAGATCCAAGCATATTCACGTAGGTGTCTCATTTGTATGACTGTTCCGAGAAGACGTCATAGATCGACAGCTGGGATGCTTGTCGAAGAAAGATGATTTTGAAGGCTGCAGCAAAATTGTGGAGATCAGTGTGACGAAGAACGACTCGATGACAGTGAGTAGATTCTTCCAGACTGAAAATGAATGATTAACTATGGATTTTTCACTAGTTGGTATTTCAAACGTCAAGTCCATACGTATTATAGACGGTATACTTGGAAAATCTAAGGCCTCAAAAATAATTTGTTTGGATGTTTTGGGTTGTGGTTGCTATTGTACTACTGTAATATGGCGTAGTTTGATTTCTAAATATTGGGAGCATTACTCTCACAGATAAAGGCGTTATGAAGCTCATATGTTTGTGCTGTACGTGTTTCTATAGCAGCTGCCAGTCTAAGAACTTGCTACGTCACTTGATATCTTTGTAAGAGATTTCTGTTCTACAAAAAAAGATGAATGCCAAACGGTTTTTAAGAGGTGGAAGCACCGTATGTTAATAAGTCCACTCGTTACTCCACGAACGTGGTTTTAACGTAGTGCCACTTTGTAATCAATGGACCATGACTGTGAACCTGTTAAATCTCGGTTAGAAGGACAACCGTTCTCTTTACATCAACTAGACGGACAATTTTGTTTGCATATTATTCTATTTAGCGTCATATTTCGCATTTATCTTGTACTAATAGTCCTAAAAATACGACGTCCTCACTAAACCAACAAATCAATAACACGGCATAAAATGTTCTAGTTTGTAAAGTAGCGATTTCGTTTTTTTTTCAATCATAATGCGACAAGAAAGCATAAAGCTTATCTTAACAAAAAAGGTTCCCTGCATCCTATCCCTGAATAACTCCGTCATAATTAGTTCTTTCTTTTATTGTTCCCCAGAAGTGTACAAGTAGTAATAAATTGAACAGTTTTAACATATAAACTATGCATACGACGTAGCATTCTCAAGATTTGTAGGCGTTGCGAATTCAATTTATATAGAGTTTTTTGGGAATAAGAAATAAATACTCATCCCGAATATGAGTATAGCGATTAAAGCACAAAGAATAACATTTCAACAAATGGCGCATAACCATAAGTTGACCTAACTAGTCAACATTCAAAAACGGAATGCATTGTTGCATATTTCTTTGTTTTAATTTTGACTGAACAAGAAATAATCTGCTTTCGGTTTCCGTTACACTTTGTTGATAAATACAGTAAAAAATAAGCACAAGTCCGTTATTTTTGAGAATATCATAGGGTTACGAATCGCGCGGGTTATTTGACTAGACTTAATTATTCACTTTAATTGTCAAGACAGATTTAAACTCACAAAATGATGTTTCAATAGATGGTAAGACTGTGCCGCAACCGAAAGCGCCGAATCGAGCAAGAAAATCAAAAATCGGCTGCTGTAGTCCAAAGCACATGAAAAACAGGTCAAGAATTCGAAAAACGACAATATATCTATAAGGGATCAACTCGTCCTGAAACAATATACATTAAGTACAACACAGAGAAATCGAAATCGCAAGAACTAAAAACGAACCAGTCGCGAAACTGTCGTCACCAAAATATGAGTGCCATAAATTCCAGCCAGCAAAGATGGTAGAGTAACAAAGTCCAAAACCTTTAGAAGACTGAAAGTGAATATACCTTTATTTAAGAGAGATATTTTAACAACTGCTTCTAAACCTAATGATTGGAAATAGAACCAACACAAATGCTTTATCTTGATATTCGAAGTATATAACAAGGCTTGCCAATGTAGCAAAAAGGCGTACGCATGGAGCTTGCAATACCATCAGTTCACAGATTCTCACTTTTTTACTGTAAAGAGGAAATGAATGAGAGGTAAACAGAGTCTGAAGTATGAAAATAACGGATTTAAGTATATGTATGCGTATATACATGCATATATACACATATAGTGACTGTATACCCCTACTTCTTAGCGAATCACATATTGAGGTAGTCAGCGAATCAATGTTGATTTTAATAATATGAAAACACGAATGTATTTCACTGACCTCTCAATTTGAACTTTCGGAAGACAGGGAAATACGCAACAAAATGGTGGTGTTGCGACCTCAATATGCTGTAGATGCTCACTCAACTTGTTCACTAAAGAATTATGACCTTGGAATATTTGCATCAGAAGACAGATAATAATCCATAATGCAACCGAAAAATATCTGAAAACAAGTGAATTTAATTGCGTTTATTACGGAAGAACTATGCACTTTTTTTATTAAGTGAAATTCTTTGAATAAGCTACTTACAGAAAACTTATTATATGTGACAGAAACCATACTCGAGGCATAAACATCGCAATTAATGATAACATGGAGACAAACTAAACAGAAATCGGTTAATTTAAGATGGAGATTTAATGTATAGAATTATAAAAAAGACCTACCGGAGCTGTACTCGCTAAATATACGATGAACAGTCGCCTATCAGACTGTGTTATGTACACAGAAATGTACAATATGTGAATAACACCAAGAAATGCGGTAGCAAAACATACTACAGTTGCAATAATCAATGCAAGTATATACGAAATTGAGAGTCCTGAAATTATGGTAAACATCAACGAAAAAGAAATCAGAAGTTTTGGAACCTTTGAGCTTTTACATGTGTTTACTGTAAGAGCTTTATGAGCAGACCTAAAAACTAAACACATTTCATTAGCGAGGATGACGTTACAAAAAACTTCCAGAATTCACGTGTAGAATGATTTGTTTGACTTCGTGGAAAAAAAAACGCTATAGGTCAAGAATTTATAAATTTCGGATAAGTATGATGTTAAGGTTACAATGAGTGTAGCCACGGATCTTTTTACTTAAGGATCTCGAGCCGGCTAGTCACAAGGCTACGTAAAGCGACCCCAGTTGTGAAATAGGGGGATAAATCGGAAAGCAATGGTAACTGTTACTTCCCCTATGACGCGGTTCGATTTTGTGAAAGGACTTCCTGATTCTGCTACGCTGGTTGGCTTATGCCATTTGTATGCACATAGGTACATCTATGTATACGTGCGTATTTTGGTTTAGGTGTACGCTGATTGTATCCTGCCCGTCAATTCATCCGAATATCCACAGTCAGCCGAATGGCACGCCCGTGGAAGCCAGTTAAGGGTTGCCTCTAATAAAGAAACTTGGACCCACTCATTGAGATAGACTGAGAAATTACCCATGAATAAACGAAATTTTTTGACATTTATAGAGCGGCTCTACAAGCCAACCGTGGGAACAATCGTGAACGCTTACATCAGAAACCTCCATAGAATGCCTCTGATGCATGCAAAAAAATATGAAAAGTTCCAAGTCAATGAAAAGTAACAGGACTCTCGCGCGCAATTGGGAAAAATGGAAGATTACTGATGCCTGTTCGACTCTGTCGATGATCAACAGGAAACCAGGTGATCATGGTGCAAATGCAACGAGCTAGTGCAATTACCTTATTCGATCCATAATCAGTAAAAATGGTATAACATAAAAAATTATGACATGTGTGATCAATACAACTAGCCGTTCTGCTACTTTCTATAATATTTCAATCTGGATGAGAGAAAAACTCACTTGAAAGAAAAACGTTGGCGTGTGGTACCTCGGGGACATCTGTGCAATTTAAGAGCGAATCAGTAAGCAATTTTAGTAATGTTCGAAAGAAAACCATCGTTTAACATCGATAATCTGGAAAATAGCAACCGTAAATCATCTCATAATTTCAATTAGATTATTTAATTAGTACACGATAATAAAAGAATATGTGCTAGTGAAAGCCACAGAAAATACCAATAGAATAAGTACTAAGGCGCATGTGATGAGATCAACAAAAGATCTTCAATTGATAACTTAATAGAATTGCTCTAGACCATTAAAAAGATTTGATCTCGCAACAAAATTTTAAAAATTTAAAACTCAGCCTCAAAATAGGCTTTAATGTCAATTGCAGAATTTTAGGACTTCACATATTTATATCAATCATGAAATATTTCCTACAAACAATCATTTGGGAGCACTTCAGAAGGGCAAGCAAATGTTAATAGTATTTGATGTTATGCTTTTCTACTAAAAGCCGTGAGTAAACACTACGAACTTTTAAATAGATTTAAGAAGAAAAAGGTTTGCTATCGCAAAAGGATGGTCTGATTTTGCTCAGTATTGCAGATAAGCATGTTTTTAATGAATACTCCATACTGGTTATGAAAACTAAACCTAATGGATCATAGAGAAAATTAAGGCTTTAGATATAGTCACGATAACGACTTTTTGGTGAGAAAAAAACCTCGCTCTTTTGTTTTTCACTGCATTAAATAATGAGTTGCCTTCTACAACTTGTTCTTAAGAATACGTTTCTCGCGACCACGTTTGTTATCTATCAGTGCATACTATATGGTTACATAATTCGAACATGGGCTCGTAGCACACAGGTAGAAGGCTAGGTTTTTTCAATCACCCATTTGAAAACGTATACGATCTCATAAATAGACTACATGAGACATCTCTACGAGAGTATAAATTACTTCAATGATTATCCTATCCTTACTAGACGTATCCGACGACAGCATATATGGAAAATCGATATGAAGTCTATAAAAGTTACTAACATCAAACATCATGCAAAGAAGCATAAAAATTGGCTAAAATGTTGCTTATCATACTAGATTTCTTTGGAACCAATGAGCCGAGCTCACATGAATATTGGACTATACAGGCCCAGGGCAGATGGTGGGCACACCGATTCGGACATGTGTATATCTATGGCAATCATCACTACACTACAATAATTTCATGTGCTCACTGCGTTTATCCTCTTACCACGTAGAATGAGGTGGAGGTAGAACAGCACGGTCTACAGGAACGGTTATGAAGCTGGAATATTTTGAGCTCAAAACACGCATTTCATAATTTTCTAACAACGACAACATGACAGTGACGTAAACAACTGAGAAGCATAAAACTCAGATTGGTGCAAATACAAATAGAGAAAGTTTGATTTGAGTCCGACGTGTTTTTTCGTACAGCCGGTGAAGGTATCGAAAAGAAATAACTACATTGAAACATTAACAGAAACCATAACGGCTAGGAAAAGTTGACGATTCAAAGTCACAACTCTAGCAAAATGATCCACATTTCATATGCAATAAGCTCAAGAGTTTCGTAACACATTAAAGCAGTGTCATCTTCGATAACGGAAAAAAAACTGAGCAAGTGAATTATCGAGCTTTATCCCAACTGCTAAAAATAACATGATAATAGAAAGAATCATTACACATACCTATGTATCAAGACATTAGCATATTAAATATACATTTAGAAAATGAACGTTTCTCAATCTTTAATGATATATCACCCTTAGTTACATAAGCGGATTAGATAAATAAACAGAACAGAACAAAGAAGAGATAGAACAAATAACCAAACACTTCACTTTAATTCAATTTAGAAATATTACAAAAAAAGCGTTTTCTAGTAGAAGGAAAAAATCAAAGAGAAGATTACAGTGTTTGAAAAATTATGAGAAAAACAAACGATATCGTACGGTTTTCAGAGATCTGGAGTGTTTAGAAGATGATCAAATATTCCGCAACGAAAGACAGAATGATCACAACGACGACATGACAACATAATTCACTATCACTACTGGTTTCGATTCAAAATAGACTTTTTCTATTGAATAAAACATTATTCTAATAAAAGAATTTTCTATCATAAAAGTTGATCGGTTGATCGCGGAAAAAGGCGAATAAAAGAAATGGCATACTAAAATAAACAAAGTAACCATTTCATTAAAGAAATCCTATAAAATAGTATTATGTGAAAATTTCTTATTATAGCGAAAATTTGTGACTAAAATCGTCGTCCCACGTATTCTCTTAAGTTTTTTTATATCATACAGCAAACAGTTTTAAAATAATAAAATTTCATAAAATAATGGATATTCTCAACACCTCACGGCAATAGTATTTCACAAAATCATAATGAAATTTTTATTTTAATTTTAAAAACTTTCAGCTGAATAAACTTCAAAGACGTTGTTTTGATACTCGAACATATCATATCGTATTGTTGACTTACTGACAATGCCTCAAATCGAGTTCCCTATAGACTTATGATATCAAATAATAAAGTAATAAAATAATAATAATAAAATAAATATTCGTAATTTTTATTTATTTTTATTTTTGCAATTATATTATAATAAAGAATATTATTATAATAAAAATAAATAAAAATTACGAATATTTATTTTATTATTATTATTTTA